>JAOVYU010000004.1:4532263-4561514 GCA_025674565.1 Synodontis membranacea
GCTCAGGTGATTTTCGTGACACACGGTAGACGATGGCATATTTCTGACCCGTGAATAAATTTTATGAGTGCTTATTTCGCAATTTATTTTTTTTTAATAATCTATCTGTCGTGTTTCCTCTGTTATTAAGTATTTAAACGTTTCTATCTTTAAAAAAAAAAAAAAAAGCAACAGGTGGAGACTCTTCTCTGCACTGATGCTCTTTTTTTTCTATACTTTCTCTGTTTATTGTATCATTTTTAAGAGGCTGATTTTTCAGCTCGCGAGTACACATTTAATTGTAGCAATTCAGAGTGTTAGCTGTAGTCAAACACTCGTAGAACAGATGGGGTGTGAAGTGCTTGTAGATCAGGATGGCAGTCATTCACACCTTCACTCCTGCTAACAGCTCTGAGTTTCCGACAAGAGCATGATGTGCTTTAATATCAGTGGAGCTGCTTTAGAAGTGTAAGGTAAGTCGGAGTGCTCCTGATACCTGGATGGCAAGTGCAGCCAAAAGTCTTTTTTTTTTTTTGTTGGTTGTTGTATTATTTTAACTAAAATGAAACTAAAATGCAAAGAGTTCACTGGTCAAACACAATCTTTACAGAATTGTCCTCATTAATGTCTCTTTCCAGAATCACTGTTCACTAATGCTTTAGCTAGGTTTGTATGATACTGAATTTTCCCTTCTTGAGATTTTCAATTCCACAATATCATAATAGTTTAAAAAAAAAAAAAAACCTTTTTGGGTTGAAGTCTTCCTTCTTTTTTTTTTTTTTTTTTTTTCTATTTTGCTCAAAACCAGAAAGTGCCACGTTTGATCGTTTTCATCTTAAATATTTCAGTGGCATCCCTGTACTTGTCTAACGTTAGCCAAATCTTTGCCATTAGTACACTGTCGACGCTCACTAAAGGAGGCACTGTGACGCGAAACACGCCCGAATGTACCGATTTTGCACATAGAAGAAGAGCGGGGAAAGAAACGCAAATAACACGAAATTTTTTTTTTTTTTTTACTGAAAGCATTTCTGAAGTGTTTTAGCTCGTCTGTATTTAGCGGTACGAGCAGATCGAAGCACTTCAGTGTAACTAGTGTTTAAATCCACAGGATTAGATGCAGGATTAACTGGCCGTCATAATGGACTACAGCTGCTTTAGAGCCTCACAGTTTACATATTCATATAAGCGCAATATTGTGATAATGGATTTCCGAAACGCTATGCGTCCAAATTTACCAATCACAGATGTCACCGCGACAGACAGTTTTTATAGCATTTTTGGGGCGGTGCACATCGGTGTACGGCGTAGGGTAGAATCGGCGCAGCAGTGGAAATTGGCCTTAAGCCAAACATACACTGTTGGATTTCATTTCTCTTTGATGATCTCAAAACCTTATCCATTTAAATGTGCAGAAAACGAGGGATTTACTTTAGATGGAAACCTTTATTTGAGTGCATTACAGTATAGTGAAATTCTTATCTTCACCTTATGTTCTAGGTTGTTAGGAAGTTTAAGGCGAAGATAAAGTTAGGGGTCTTGCTCAAGTGCTCATCGCACCAAGCATATGAAATTGTGGCTTTCAGGAAATGTTAGTTAATCTTGGCGAGTCCAAAAGACCTGCACAGAAGACCTCTCATTTTATTGGAGTGCAAAAGAATGCTCTTCTCCCTTATTCTTCAGTGATGATGACTGAGAACAGCTATGTTAACCTGACTGGTCCCCTGGGACAACGCAATTAGTTTGAATCCAATGACCATATAAAGGTTTATGCCTGGTTCCTCTAAAAGGATCATAGTCTCATATGTTTATTATTATTATTCTCGAGTCTTTTTCTACATTAACCTTAACTGCTATGGGAAAGAGAATTAAAATGAACCAGCATGGAATCCTATTGGCTTGAATTGAGCTAGCATGGAATCTTGAGTGGAATTTGGTCTTTGGTATTTGGCTTAATTTAAAAGCAAATAGCATAGGGCATATTCTACACCAAATTTACAACAACAAAAAAATGGGTAGGGTTCACACTCCTTATTGTAACATATCCTGTATAATACTAATGCATCTGGAACTTTCTTGCATATGTTTTAGCGAGTTTTGTAGTAAATCAACCAATTTTGGGAACATGTATAAAAATCCCCTTTGGGAAAAATCCCTGACTGTTTTAAATAAGTGTTGGCAGTTCTTTTACCTTTAAATGGATACTTTTCACTGGTATAATGGCTCCAAAAATTGCAGGCATTAAGATGCTTAATCAGTGGCTTTTATTTTATTATGACCGTTTCATTAGAACGAATGAAAAGGCAAAGCCAGCTACAGTAAGGACATGTACATTGATTCTGAAGGACCCAACCAGTGACCACTGAAACGTGTGCCCTTTGTAAGCCACCCTGTATGCTGTATTTAAATTTTTTCCATTTGGAGTAGTGTCTTTTTTTTTGTGATAACTGCTACTGTAATCTACATTTTTTTGAAACACTCAAGATTGAAAAATGTTTAAAAAAATTAAGCACGAAAAAATATCATTGATAACTCGTAAGAGTGTCCCAAAATATATAACATATACAGTATTATATATAATGTAGCAAGACTCTATGACATATGGTGGCGCTATAGAGACACTGGGCCACAGCCAGGGCCAAGCTTCGGTCCCTAAATAACTGTCACAAGCACTGATGTGTGTACCAAATTTCATAGGGACCACCTCAAAAATAGTCAAATTTTAAAGTTAAAAAAATAATAATTATACTTACAGATCCATTAGGGTCATCGCACCTTCAGTGCTCGTGCCCTAATAAGTAATATCGGGCTCTATTAATATAATTAATATCATTATATAGCAAAAGCCTAGTTTTGGGTTAACTAGATACCCACTGTAATCATTTCATGTGGCTTGGTGCATATTTTTAACCCATGGTCCAAGTCAAATCAGCCTTTTGGAATTTGTCCAAATCCAGTATGACTTCCCATTCACTTTGTTGTTCTCTACACAACTGACTAACTTTTGAAATATGCTGACTTTTGAAATATTGTAATATTATGCTAATAGAATGTATATATGTACAACCTTAACTGTCAGTGTCTGCACTGCCATCCTCTGGACTAGTATTTTAATTTTCTTTCTTTGCCAGTCACGACATTCATTCATATTTCATACTTTACCGAAAAAAATAAATAAATAAAAGTAGTGGATTATCTTGCTTACGATCGTTTACAGTTGTGTTGTGTTTCCTGTACCAGTATGCTAAAATATCCAAAGATAGCAAACATATAGAAAAACTTTAATTGCGTATTTTGCAGAGCTGCTTTGTCGGAGATGATGATGACGATGATGATGATGCTCTGAGAAACTTGGCTGTGAACCAAATTATTACAGGCATGGCACCCTTCAGCAAGGCACTTAATCCGAAGTCAGTGCTGGTTGGCTGGGCTTACGGCTGACATCTGTAATTCAATTTAGGGTGAAAGTGTCAGCTAAATGATATAATAATACACAGAGTGGTGTATTATGCTGAAATCAATTTGTTAAATGAGGTACTTCATAGAACAGCTACACTTTTTCATTAGAATGTACTCAAGATTCAAATTCTGACGCTTAATTTACAAATGTGCCCGCGCTTTATTGGCTTTTCTTCTTCACTTGGTTTACACCGGACAATCTAATTATTGGCATGAAGCTTCCATTAATGGTTATCCTATAAAGCTTATTGCCATTCATGATGCCTCAGTCTCATTTAACGGTCAGAGTTGTCAAAGTCTATGCTGAAGCATTTGCAGCAGTTTTTATCTCTTGCCACGGCGAAACAGGAGACACTTGAAAATGACGACCAAACGGAAATAAAAATCGCCCAGGCAGAAAAGCCAGCTCACTGAAGTGGAAAAGGTGTAAGATGTGAAAGATGCATCTTTGTTTCTGGTAGCACTTACTTTTCACTTCACACTTACTTAACCTAAGTGAAATTCGGATGTTAAATTTTACGAATCTTGGTTTTGTGAACCAGTTGTAAACATAAGGGCGAGGCTGTGGTCACTTTGGTCCGTAAAAAAAAAAAAAAATGCTGTTTATCATATATTCTGCTAGCTTGAAGCCGTGTCATTTATTTTTAGCAATGAACCATGGTATTAATTTCATTTTGTCTTAAGTAATGCACTAGGGACCGGATGAGATTGTTGGGGACGTGGGAGAATGGATTTCCTTGGTTTGGTCTGCGTGCAGAATGACTCTTGATCAAACTTTATTACTGTTTTTAGGTCTTACATGGTATAATTACTTTTACATTATAAAAATCAATCCAGCCAGGAATTTTTTCATACCACTTATCCCTGGACAGATCACCAATCTATCTACTGTAATAGCCTTACCTATGATTTTAGTAACTTACCCAAACATGATGCATATTTGGGCCAAAAAAAACAAGAAGTTAAAAACTCTTCCTGCATCACAATAAATGCTTGATGTTTGTTTGGAGTCATAGTCCTGTTGGAACACCCAATCGTGTCCAAGTTTCAACCATCTAGCTCATGGTTTGAGGTTATACTGAAGATGTCTGATGTTCTTTATTATTCCATTCACTTTCTGCAACGCACCAGTTCCACTGGAAGCAAAACAGCCCCAGATCATGATGCTACCACCACCATGCTTAAACGTTGGTACAGTGTTCCTTTGTGCCTTTGGGTCATTTTGGACAAACATCTGTGTCTTATCTGACCATAAAACATTCTCCCAATATGATTTTCTTTGTCTGTGTGTTCAGCTGCAAACTTTATTCATGGTTTTGATGTGCCAATTTTTCAAGAAGAAGCTTTTTTTTTAGTCGGCAGTCTCTCAGTCCATGGCGACGTAAAGCTCTCTTGACTGTAGACAGTGTTCCAGAAGCTTCCAGTTCACATCAGGCCTGTGCCTTGATGGTTTCTGGGTTGTTCCTGACCATCCAAACCAATTTCCTCTCAGCTGAAGGTGATAGTTTCGGTCTTCTTCCAGACCTTGGCAAAGATGCTACCCCTCCCATTAACATGTACTTGTAAAACAAGCCCCTTTTATGTTGTGCACAGAGAAGCTACCAGCTGTAGTCAGTCATGATCAGTAACAGGACGTTATGAGACCTTGGCCTTGAAAAATTAAAAGACATTTTGGAACTTTCAGCACCACTGAATTAATAATCTAAATTGGTGTATGTTTATTATTTTTTTTTAATTATGTATGTACAGTTATGATTTTAAAACTTGTACACCAAATTCTTGTGTTTATTTATTAAATATGTATGTTGTACAATCATTCTTGTTCAGAAAAACAACAGTTCAAATAAATAATTAAAAAAGCCCAATATTGCCATGACATTCATGTCCATGATTCCCGTATGTAAACTTCTAACCACAACTGTATATGCAGAAACACACATGCACAGAAACGTACGCCTGTTTTACTTGTGCCTGTATCTGTTGTCTGTTGACCCACAAACTGTATTATATACTGTGAGTTATGTGCACCATGGTACCAGTTATTACACGAAAAAACTATCTAATAAAGAGTACTGTTACTACTGGGGGTTCACCCGAGTAAAGCACAAAGCGCAGAAAGAAAAAAAAAAATCCAGCCTCAACACAAATGCAACACCTTTGACACGGGAAGCACTCTCAATTTTCCACCTGCTTTTCATAGCACTAATCTCTATCCATTTTGACCTTGTGTCTAGCCTGCTTCACCTCATTCATTCTCATTCTCTCCTAAGCCGCCTGCGTTCTCCAGAGACGTGACCTCGGGGAACCTCAGCCAGGCTGTGCGGGGAGGAATGAGATGCGCAGCGATAACCTGGCAGGCCAGTTACGGTCATGCTGGAACCGCAGTCGTGTCCTGCCCTCTGTCCATTCAATGTCTCCTCTTCAGTTTAGCCAACATTAGGGTCAGGATGTTATCCGTACTGGCGATCTGACCCAAGCCTGGCTCTTCAGCTCGTAAAAACAGAGAAGGCAGGAAGCGTGGATTGGCAATTCAAAGAGGCGGAAGCTTACGGTCTCAGCGCCAGGCCGGGATTGTTATTGAAGGAGGTCTACATGAAAGTCCCATCTGCAAGTCCATAGCGGAAATCCATCAGGCGCTGGAGCTCTTTGCTGTCTGAATTGTTGACATTTAGGAGTGCAAAAGCTTGGTGCTCTGAAAATGAAATTCCCATTCAGTGGCTAATAAGAGCCTGTTAAAGGCCGCACAAGCGCCCAGACTTTCGCTTACGAGGCTTCCATATCTCTTTTATTCTGTCATCTCATCCGCTCAGCTGAAGGTCACCCTTGGCCATTCGCCACCACAGCACACATCCTGACAAGTGGCTCCAGCCGTGTGTGAATATTACAAGCTCAAGTCAGCGACTCTGCTGCATTCTAGCTCTTCAAAAGCTACATTTCTTCCCTCCTTCCACTTTTATTCGAATCGATGTTGTTCCCACGTCCGATGGAGCGCACCCCGTGATATACACATTCTGTAGAACCTCCCTGATGTCTAGAGCTCAGCTGCTATATTTCCATCTACAAGGCAGATACAATGCTGTGTTTTCCATCTGATTTAATTGAATGTCTGCTCTCGGCTTTCTGTATGCAAATTCAGCCCTGTTTCCAGAAAAGCAGACTAAAAGTCCTGTTTTAGTTTTGTAGGCATCACATTATGTCGAAGCTCTGTCAGATCAGTAAGCGCCAGAAGCCCGAAAGAGTAGTAATTTTCTTACAGCACAGAGCAGCAAATACCTTTGTTACAAATAACTCCACTGTTTAAGGAGGCGAGATTGAGGGAAGTCCATTTGTCACGGCACTTTGTGCAACCTCGAGAGCTTCAGCTTTCTGAGCGTGAAACGAAAGAACTCTGAAAAATGTGTTTTTGTTGTCAGAGGGCATATATTCATCTTTTAATACACCTGCTGGATAGCAAAGCTGTTTGACCACCTTGGCTCTTTCCATTTTTTTTCCCCCTTCCGTAGTGGCCTTGTTTCTTGTCTTCTACCTTTTCTGCCTCCAAACTCATCCAGAGGGAGAGTAAAAAAAGAGAGCCAGAGAGCGCTTTTGATTTATTCATGGATTCCTTTTTTATATTCATGTATTTTCCAGGGCTATCTGGGTGCAGGGGAATTTTCAGCTCCACCAGCTGCCAGGCTGCTAGACAGAAATCAGGTTTCAGCTCTATTGAGCCTAGTGGCAGAGCAAGACAGGGGGGTGACGGGCTTTATATATTGCCCAGGAAATGTGCAGCAGACTTCAGAGGTGACAGGCTGTGTTTATTAGAGATCTGTCACACAGCTAATGGGCAGCCAGAAGCAGGCTGGTGCACTAATGTGGAAGACCAGCAAGCAGGGATTGAAGGGAGGGGAAGGGGCTTCCTGCCTGCTTTCGACCTTTACCCCAGCACCGCTGACACTGATCCCTGCACAAATGCGACAAGGGGAAATTCTCGTCGTTTTACCCTCATGACAAGTTTTATGACAAAGTAAGCAGGTGGTCGAGTGAAATGTAATCATAATGCGATGGCGGCGTTGATGTAATTTCAGATTGATTTTCCAAATGAATTTGCTAAGGTGTTCCTCTCTGCGTGTAACATATTTCCATCCCAGTATTGGACAATCGATTAGTTCTGCATGTGAAAGGAAACAGCATAACTGGTTTCCAAAGCCATTCACTGTGTCCTTAAGACAATCCTATAAGACTTTAATGGCTAAGTACTTTTCCGGGCCTCTACAGAACTGACTTTTTGATGATTTTATCATATGGAACACATGCTATGCTTCGTAAAGGTATTTAGAGAAGTAGGTTGTGTCTGACTGTAACTTCCTAGTCATTATTCCTTTCTATGAAAGTGTAAGTTTATAAACATATTATAGTTACATTTAATATTGTGGATCGTCCATGAGACTGTTTAGTCCTTGTTATCGTATATATCAGCTATAACCAATCGTTTCTGATTTCTTCACCAGCTTTGTGATTGTTGCAAAGCTTTGACACTGGAGACTCATTCCATAAATGTTAAATAGCTTATTTCAAGAAAGCTTCACCATATAGAAGTTTTTTTGTTGTTAACTGATCTTTTTTTATGTGGCCACGCCAAACTAGTTGCTGTGAATGAGCTGTTACTATGGAAATGCTAACGTAAAAGTATGAGCATGTTACTAAAAATCTGTGAGCCAATCAGATTTGTGAAAACAGCATTGAGGTTTAAATAAAAATAACAACAACAAAAAAAAAAACAAAAAAAAAACGAGGGTTTCGTCAACAAAGGGTTTCGTCTTTCTCTGGCTGTAGTAGAAAAGAAGAAGGAAAAAAAATGCTGGTGAGCGCTGGCCTGCTGTCTGCCTCGCCGCTATGAATAAAATCTAATAGCAAACACGTAATCTCATGTAACATCCTGGGACGCCTGCTACTAATTTGTCCCATTGTATGTGCAGAGGGATTAAAAGAAAAGTGGGTTTGTATAGATGAAGGACAAGTTAAGAAAAGGGAGGGTTTAAGTGTCAGGGAACTTGAAGCAAATAAAGCTGTGGAGGTCCTGTGTGGTCGAGCGGCGATCCAAGAATGTGGTTGACATTTTGCTGTGAACTGAAGCAGACCATGACTTAGCTCCTCATTACAAGTGCAGGTCAGACCACCGGAGTATGTAAATAAATAATGCAAGGAGACCTTGAGTGGCGGCATCTCCTGTGCTCCTGAGTGTCAGATGTGTGGCGTGACATGAGCTGGCCTTCCATTCATTATCAGTAATGAGGGGATACACTTGGAGAACTGGGCTCCAGAGAGACTGCCATTATACGCGTAGAGAGAAGAGCGTGAGAGAGGAGCTTTCATGCCAGGGGGCTGTGCGTTGGATGCCAGCTACCCACAAGCCCCCCCCCCCCCACTTAGTATCTGTGACAAAATTTTTACTGCTGTGCCGCAAAGCCTAGACAGCTATGTTTGAATTTCAATTACGACGTATTAGCACGATGAGGCACGTATCTTTAGGTCGAGAGTATTTTTTTTTCTCTCTGTGTGTATTTGTTTTTAGGCTCATTGCTCTTCAACAAACTTGGTTACTGGAAGCCAGGAGCACTCGACTCGCTGGCCTGAGCCTGTGCCAAGATGGCCACTTAAGCCCTGATTAAAAATTAATGCTCGAGTGAGAGAGAGGCAGATAGAAAAGAGGAGGAGGGGGGGGGGGGTGGTGATTATGCGATGGGAAGGGCGGCAGAACACATGGAGCCTAGCTGTTAGGCTCTGGTTTCACTTAAAGCCTGTTTATGCTTTGAGCTTTTGAAGGAGTACATTGCATGATCACGCGACATGCGATACTATCCCTTATGTTCGGCGTACATGGTATTACTAATAGCACAGTGCAGTCTGTCGTTTCGCTGAAGTTGGCTCGGAAATACATTTTCCATCCTCAGTCTGAACTCAGATACACTGCTGTACTAACACGACATCCAGGAATCATGTATTTAATTTTAGGACACAATAGTGAGCTCTGTTAGCAATCCTTATTTACTCTGTAACAAAACACACCAAAGCCTTGACTTTGCTCCCAATCTCCTCCTCCTCCTGTACAAAAGCAGAAGCAAGAAGAAGAAATCCTGGACTTTGTATGTCGTCGTCATCGCCCCCCTCCCCCCCCCCCCCCCCCCCCCACAATCCAAGATAGAATTCAATAACAAATCATCTCCTATTGACGGGCCGAATGTGCGAAGCAGAGGTCAGGGCTATAGCAAAGGCTTCCCGGCATGCGTGTGAACCATGGCATTGTGCAGGATCACTGGGATGAATCACCGACCTGAATGAGGGGGGTTGGGGGTTCACTTGATGCTACTTTTCCTGTTTCGGTGGGTGTGAAAGACCCTTTAGAGGCCCTTTAGAGAGCCCTCAAAGCTGTGTTGTGCTCCCCTCTTTCCATGCCCACCATGAATATTGCATTAACACATTCCCCTGTCGTACACAGGCAGAGCAGACTCGCTCCCACTGCGAGCATACACAGCGTGCAACGTGAGGCTTTAACACGCCGCGCCTGGGCTTCGTTTAGCAGCCGCCAGGCTTGTAACCTGCCAGCAACAACAAGCCTATATAATGTCTGTTAACTGTGGCAGGATGCTGCGGCGTTAGCAGATTGCACTGATTTTACACCATGCCACATATTGCTCTGTGCCCCAGGCGATGTTTAAAGCTTGTGACAGGAAGTGAAGCTTAAAAGGAGAAGGAACACCGCTTTTAAGGGTCGGAGTAACCTCGTAGTGTTCGTCTTCCGATGCCAAATTTTAAACCTGGTTGAAAATGAAATGGAAATGGGGAAAAAAAAAAAAATACTAGGGTGTTCTCACACTTTGTGGGAATACACGGGTTTGTACCCAGGACTGATTCTGGACTTGGTTCATGGAGGGGCTTTCAGGTTTGCAGGTTTGCTATAAAATTTCTTCCAAGTTTTTTTTTTATAGTATTGTATAGGTTTGCAAACTGGTAGGCACTGAATCCATCCATTTTTCTTTGATACCAGTGGCAAAGATCAATGCTTTTTTTGGATGCTTGGGCCATTGTGCTGGAATACCAACAACTTGCACTACAAAGGCAAGATAATTACATTTCCCCAGTCCTGTTGAAAGTCTGGGTTTATGTATCAGGAAGTCGTTCCATCTCCTCATCTGACCATAACAACCCTTTCCTCGCCATCCTTGACTAACCTGACCAAAAAAAAAAAAGAACTAGCTAACTAGGTCTAAAAAGAACTAACCTGACAAGTTGAACCAACCATATTGGTTGGTATGCAGTGACCTTGATGCGAAAGCAAGTCCCAGACTTCCACTATCAAGAGTACGAGTGATTGGGTGTCTGGACCTCGCCTGAAATCAAAAGCTGTTTTCATTTCACCAAACATACATAACTCTCTGTAAATGATCCAGAGTCTTCCAGAAAAGTGCAAAAAACAACCATAGACAATTAGGAGCAATATAGCAATTTATCTACTCTGTTGATTTGGTTGCTCTGAAATCCATTTTTGCGATGATGGTGATATTCAGCCTGATTAACGAGTCGAGCGACGTCAGCATGGGGCCGATCGATTTCCATAGCTTTACACTCATTAGCGTGAAGACAGGTCCGTGCCCAGACCCAGACCTGGAAGTTCAAGCACCTTCTGCTCCCTCCTCACTCTTGACGAGCTGCTTTTTTTTTTTTTTTTTTTTGTGGCTTACCGTCTCCCTTGTCTTTTATTCTCCAGCAATTTTCTGTCCATTAACAGTGGTATTGTGCACTCAGCTGCCACATCTCTGAGCAGAGCACAGTTGCTAGCATGGACAGCAGAAGAGGAAGCACTCTTTCCCTCGAGAGACAGACGAGCAGGGTAAAAACCTGCTGGCTCTCTGTTTATTATGGAGCAATCTCTCTTGATTTGTTTTCATGCACTGTCCTTTGCAGAAAATCACACTGAAGCTACAGTTCCAGGGAAACACCACCCTGAACGACGTGCATATGAATCTTCAACATCTCATCTTCAAGATCCAGGATTTATTTCCGTCCAAGATGAAAACTTACATGTTGGATTATTTTCACTTAACAGTTCCCTACATCACAGGTCCTTACATTAAGCTTTTTTGAAAGATTTACATTAAGGGTTTGAAAGCAGATCAGGTTCCAAAACATTCATGCTAATACTACCATCCAGACCACCATCGATTGCTAACTAGAAGACGTCGAGTTTTTGTTGTTTTCTGCTTGTTGTGGAATAATACAAATACGTCACCAGCCAAGACGTTAGCCCTAAAATCATTAAACACAATTCCTATAAAACATTTACTGCTTACAGGAGGGGCAGCGGTGAAGGTTAAGGTGAGGCTCCATCCTGATTTCCCTACTATCCTTTCTCTCTCTGGTTTGCTTGGCTGCCAACCCAAATCCTGGACTGTTAAGGGGACGTGTTGCTTTGTGCAAGGCTTCAGCTATGGCAGGAATTTCCCCTGAAGTCTGCTGCAGTCAGCCCCAGCGTGGCAGCCCCATGTCTTTAATTAAGCTCCCACCCTCAAAGAGAATCCACTTCCAGCCAGTTTGGCCTTGCAGCCTGAATGCGGCTGCAGAGGCTGGTCTCGCGTCCCAGTTAAGCAATGAATCCACGAAGACACGGCCCC
Source organism: Synodontis membranacea (assembly GCA_025674565.1). Taxonomy (NCBI): domain Eukaryota; kingdom Metazoa; phylum Chordata; class Actinopteri; order Siluriformes; family Mochokidae; genus Synodontis; species Synodontis membranacea. The sequence continues at coordinate 4,544,353 of JAOVYU010000004.1, forward strand.
TGATCGTGACTGCAGTAATTAGAGAGCTGTTGGGTTTATATTTGGAAATGCATGTCTGCTTGTTGCTGGAGAGAGAGAGAGAGAGAGAGAGGCTGGAAATCTGCTGCAGCTGCATCAGCTGTTTTGTTGGTGCTTATTTGAAAGATGTAAAGGCAAATGAACAAATGATTGGATTTCACTTGAAACAAATCTAGCCATCATTTAAAGAAGGGCAAAAATGCCGCATTGTGGGCTTGAGCATAAAGTGCAGCTCTGTGTCTTCTTGCATGCAGAAATGTTTTTGTTCGGTTTCACGTGTAATTGGATCTACTGGCTTTTGCCTTGTAGCCTGGCCCAGCTATAACTCGACGACGAAAAAGAATAAAACGCGTAATCCTGTTGGAGAACCCCTGGTTTCCCCCCCCCCCAGTGAAAGATTCCCAATAGTTTAGCTCCAACTGAACATTTACGGAGATTCAAATGAAATAAAAGCATGATGTGGTGTTCACCAATAAATACAAATGGTAATCATTGGTATATTGCTTTGGCGCAAAAGGAATTAAATTCTTTAAGGTGGTAACAGTAAAACGCTTGGTGTCAGGCTACATCACACTGCACTGTCGTCGATTACGTGTTACTCGTGTAAATTGTGACTGATGTTTCCAGTTCATTCTGAAAGACGCACACACACATGCTTTCATGTTTAGATCCTTATCTAATGTTGAATATTTATCTCCAAATCTCTGCCTTGGACTATTTCAAGATGGGGGAAAAAAAAAAAAAAACGCTACTCAATGCCTCATTGTTTCGTTTTTCTTTTTAAGCCCGCTGAATAATTTAGCCTGTGAATTTTTTTTTCTTCTTCTTCTTCTTCTTGGCTCCTTTTCCTATTGTGTTTTTTTTTTCTTTCTCAAATATCCATGTTTACTATTTACACTGGGACTTCCTAGCGCAGCCACCTCCATCGAGGGTCAGAGCTCCCAATGGGATAATCCACAGCCTGAGCCTGATCTGCTCGGCTCTGCCGTCTTTGTGCCACAGAGAGGGAGGATGGAAGATGGAGGACTTGGGGGGAGGGGATGGGCTGAGCTTTCATAAACACTCCGCTCACACTCTTCTCCCCTATCCCCATGTATGGACTAGTCTTTTCTCTGCACAAGAGGCCCGCTGAGCCTGTGTTTATGCAGTAACATCCATGGTACCAGTGTTACTCTGAGGCAGAAAACACATTTGCAGATTTTTTATTTAATTTTTTTTTTTTTGGACGCGCTTCAAAAACGTCAAACCGCATCACCCAAATTACAACGACAATTACAGTTTTACAGTACGCGTAGAGGATTAATAAAGGAGTGAAGCAAATCTCCATGGCAACACGTCTGTCCGTTTCTCTCCGGCGCAGTCTCTCGCAGTCGTTGACGTGCTTGCTCTCAGCTGCTTCTGAGGTGAGCACCGCGCTCCACAGACGGACCCCGTGAGCGTTAATGCCTTGTGACGTGAGATTGGCAGGCGTCCAGGAGCCACTCAGTGAGGCAGAGCCGAGCTCGCTCTGCCTCGCGTCACTGTTTATTCTTCACCGCAGTGCAGCCGAGCACCTGAGCTTGCTTCTGGAAAAAAGTGCGCTTACTCTCGACTCCAGCTGATCCGATCTCCGGCCTCTACGCACCATTCATCGTCCATTACTTTCTCAAATACACCCCCCCCCCCACTTCAAAATAAAATTTTATATATAGATCTATATTGCTTAGTCTTTTTTTTAACCCAGCACCCATTTTGATAATTATCACGAGCAGCATTTAATTCTGCACTCTGTTCTAGGAGCCCTAGAGGATCTGATCTGACCTAGTTTCTGTGTGAGCCCACGTTCAGAGAGGCTAAAAACCAGGTTTCCTGCGGCTTTGGTATGCCTTGTTAGCAAACAAGCAACTGCATGTTGCTCCTCTGAGCTGAAAGGCAGAACATTCTTTATTTAATCAGCTCTATAGTGAGAGTACTCTGGTGATGCGATTTGGTTATGAATTTAAAATATGCAAAGGATTTTGTTATATTTAGCCTTTTTTTTTTTTTTTTTTTTTAAACAAAACCAATATTCTACCAGCTTCTTTTTGTAACTAATGTAAAACCTTCAATTAAATCACATCTTTAAAAAAAGAAATAGTTCTGAGTATGTATTGAATATCAGACAAGAACTAAGGATAAAATAATTTGGGTTAAAGCTTCCCAGTCTTGTGTTTTGGTTGCCCGGAAACCAGACTCATATGAAACCTTTTTAAATAATGCAGCTATTTAGGTGCACTAATAAAGACCCGTTGCTCTCCTTAGGCTTAATTGATATGCAATTAATTGTGACTAAACGTAATAAGTAGGATAATTTTATGACCACTCGCTCAGTGTTTCGTACCTGCGTGATTCCGAAGAGATCTCGTGTCAGCTCTTTACACTAATTTATCCACCTAATAAGAAGCGTCAGCAAGATCACCCATGGGCTCATGTGTGAAGTGCAGCACGTTACGGGATTGGAGACGAGTAGCTCAGTAGCTTTTAAAGCGTAGGTCAAACATACTGTATCGTTTGTGTTATGCAACGAAAAGAAAGTGATATAAAAAAAAAAACATCTCGGAGTATTTATCATCCTTTGAATATTTCGTTTGATTTAATTGCTTTTACTTTAAAGATGAGAGCAAAATGATGTAACATCTTATTACGTTTCTGTGTTTTCTGCGCGAAGAAGGCGATTAGGATCTCGTTCTGAATCCTGCCACCTTCTACAGGTTTGTCAGCTACACGTCACACAAAATGCAATCTGCTCGATGGTACAACAGCTTTTACTAGTTGGACTCAAGCTGGGGTAATGCTGTAACTTAATCGTGCATGCTAGCAGACGTGAAATCCGCTTTGGACGAAGAATATGAATGTATCACTCCAAGCACCTGATTGACCCACACCGTAAAATCAGTATGCACACAGTCGTGTCGCTTTATTGCGATTGTTCAGCACAGCCTCTCAAATGCACTCATGAAAGGCATGGATCCACATTGCTAATTCCATCAGTTATAAGCGGCACAGCTAATGCAGGATCTCTGCCGGGGCAGCTTTTAAAGCCATTTGCTTCCCTTTACTCCTTTACTTTTTTTCCCCCCGGTATAATGTCTTTCTCGCGTATAATGACACAAAACTCCTGAAAAAAAAAAAAAAAAAAAAAAACCCGAAACAGTCACAGCATTACATACAAAAAGAGAAAAAAAAAAATCAATCGATCCTGATGGCTGATAGGTAGTTCCCTTTGTGGCTCTTAGCTGGAAATTGTAAGCAGTGCAGGATAATTGATTAAGCATCAGGCCGCTTTTACAGATGATGGATTCCAGGAGTCAAACTGCTTACTTCTGGTTTCTGAGGTGGCGATCGCACTGCGAGCGCCGAGGCCTGGCGGGATTGGTCATTTTCAGAGCACTTGTAGATGTAAAGGATTTGTGAATCCTGCACCGCCGGCGGCGCGCGAAGCTGACCTGCTTCCAAACAGCCCTGAGAACGTGGCGTTTCAGAGAGCGCAGGCACACACTGGCCCTCCCCGTTCACCCCTCGCTGTGGATTTGATAAGATGAAAGGTTTGGACGACGGTTTTGCATGTTGGCAGTCGTAATCGTTGCCGGGATTGAGGCCGCTCCTGTTTGGCCATTAGCCTTGGCTTTACGATTGCTCATGCTCAGACATTTCCCGAAGTGCCACGTCCAGCCCTCAGTACTGACTAGTCAGTAATTTCCTGTTGATACGACTAGACTCGGATTGAACTGTTAACGTTAACGTTTTAGCGCATATCAGGACAGAAAACCATTTATCATCGCCCACTACCTCCACCGAGGGTTATTAGCGCATGTGTGAGTGTTTGCTCGGATCAGAGGCATGGAGTCGCTGAGAGCTCCTACAGGGAGATGTCAGATAGAACCGGCCAGCTGTGCATGGCTTCTGGCCACGTGTGCGGCTCAATTTCCATTTTTATTAACAATCCCGTCCCCTCTTTCAGCGAGACGGATGGATGGGGGGGGGCGGCGGATCAATGTCACCCTTCCCTGCAGCATGCCATAGTGTGTGTATATGTGTGTGTGTGTGTGTGTGTGAGAGCGAGAGAGAGAGAGAGTGTGTATGTGAGTGCACGCTTAACCGCGTCTTGCCCTTTCCTGCATTTATTTGCCCAGAGGGAGTGACACACTGAGTGATTTCTGTGTGCTATCTTTCCATGCTTCTTATACCAGGGAAAGCAGTGTTTGTCAGCGCCACACAGTAGAGGATGTATTTTATTTCATTTTTTTTCTCAGTGATTGACCAAGAGCTAGACGTAGAAGCGGCTTGTTCGGAGAATCATTGCATTAGTGTTGAGCTTATTGTGCTACGAGATGTAATTCTCAGAAATCTCGGCACAAAGGAGCAGTAAGTGCCGAAAGGGAAGGGAAGGTGGGGGGTGGGGGGGGGGGGTGGACTACGAGTATGCAAACGGGAGTCTCTCTCCTGCTGGGTTTGATTCATGTTTGCATATACAATCGAGAGGCCCTGATAGCTGGTATCCCACGAGCGATTTCCCTCCGACACGTCCAACCAGAGCAGCAGATCAAACCGGCGACGGGTTCAGCAAGATTCATGAGTTAAGAGCCAGCAGGGCTTTGCACGCTGCTCTCCGAGACATCACAGACTCTCTCCTGAGATTGAGCTGTGAAAGAAGGCTGCTGCTGCTGAATGCTAAGTATGCGCGAGTCCACTCTTTGCCTGAGAGACCTTAAAAAAAAAAAAAAAAAAACCCCGACACGCTGCTCAATTTCCTGCCCATCAACAGTTACGTTCTACGATTTCAATCTGCATGTGTTGATGTCTTGGGCTTGTCATTTTTTTTTTTCCTCTTGCCCCTGCCGTACTTGTCCACCCTGCAATCTGCTTGCTCAGTCGTTCGTACACGCACGCGTTCACAAACACGTTTGCAGATGTCTCCGTTTGCCCTTCCAGCAGGGAAGCTTGAGCCGGTCTTCCCCCTAGAGAGCAGGCTGATCGTTAAGCGAGCGTTGCTTTGAGAGGTCCGAGCACACAGGAGCGCCTTGTGACCTCTGACTGTCTCGAGAAGGTTTGCCGAGAGTCGGGCAGAGAGAAAGAAAGAGTGGAAGAGAGTGCCGCTGGCTCTGGAGCTTTAAGATTCTCTGCAAGCTGTCAGCACTGACACATTTCTCCCTCTGCTCTGCTGCACAGATATGCAAATCCGGCCTCTTCAAAATGCAGCACACTAGATCAGCCTCAATTTATTCCTCTGCCTCTCTCTCGTGCTGTCTCACTTGCTCACTCCCGCGCTCGCTCGCTCGCTCACTCGCTCACCCCCCACCCCTCTCTATTTCCCAGCTAAGCCTCCAGTATTCCTAGCTCCTGCTGCTAATGAAGATTTTTCTCCTCCCGCCTCTCCCTCTTTATAGGGGAAGAATAGAATAAAGAGCTAAGCAGTGTGTGAGTGCGGGGGAGCGGCCGTGTACTCGAGTGCTCTCATTAATGAATGATAATGGAGCCATCATATCTTGTGTATAGAGGACTGTGACTAATTGCGTGTCGCCGTTCTCGCCCGACGATCCGCACAGTCTAAACCCCGGATCCGCAACAAAACGGTTCACCGTCGAAGTCCTCTCACCTGGATATCCAGTTTGCAAACACAGCATTTCTGCTCCCAGAGATGATCAGACGTGATGCATTTGGACGTTATCGTATGGCATCCGCGCTTTACCGCCTTTACCGGTCTTAGCTTGTTTCTGACTAGCTAGCCTAGGTCGATCTGATTCGATCTATCCGATTCATCATTATTAGTGATACAGATGAAGTAAAGATCGGCGTGACGAGGAGGAGGTCGTTTTCTTTCTCCGTAGCTTCCGAGGCAGAGAACTCGGCTGCTTGTGCCTCTCGACTGTTACGCAACGACATTTAAAATGGGACGTTCACTTCAAATACCAGTCCCAGGTCGTTGTTTTTTTTGTTTGTTTTTTTTTAAATCTTGAATTGTCCTGAATTGTTTTATTTGCCGATAGAATAAGTTAGTCTTAATCATAATTCTAACCTCTATAAAATGAAAAATATTAGATGGCGTTTCCTTTATTCGAGATATCTTAAATTGCATGAGAGCTTGATGTAGCTACGTAGCTGTCTGGTTAACGAGAATTATATTGATAATGATAACAGGCATGACTGATCATGTAATCCAAAGCGATGTATGTACTTAAAATCCATATCACTATAAATCTGGCGAGTTGGCGGAGGAAGCATTTGTAGCCAAGTCATTGATTCATTTGTTCGTGCATGTCGATGGTTATCTGTTCTCCAGAGTAAGATGTGCAGCTCTGCACGGTACCAGTTAGAGTACAGACAGTCTGTTGCTCCAGCTCCACTCTGTTCCACTCCAGGCTCTTTGTCTGACAGAGAGGCAGAGTGATTAATTCGCTCACGGGGAACAGTCGCACGAATTATTAATGGCTGCAGCATCAATCTGTTTTCCCTGTTTTAGTCCATTAGTATGGGCCGTCCTGACTCGGAGCAGGTCCGGCTCACGGGGCGGCGGACACGGAAAGCCTCCTTTTTGTATCTCACTGCCAAATTCCCCCCCAATCCTCAGTCCCCGCTTCAGCAAAACCCCCCAAACTCTGGATGGCAGGTGGAATCGGTTAGTGTCATAGTGCATTAGGGATATGTCCGTAACCCCACCGTGTCCCTCCTGTTTCAACAGAGGGAGTGTAAAAACCATAGAGTGTACCGTGGAGTTGTTGGGATTCAGCTGAAAAATAAAAATCTTTTTTTTTTTTTTTAAAAGAAAAAAACCACAGAGCTCGTGGGAAGCCTGAGAGCTTTGGTTTCAGTCCATCCCTGCAGCAAAAGGAATCTGGTCTGACTAAAAGCAGACAGGACTTTCAGTTCCTACCAGGAGATTTGAGCCCATTGAACAGACTGCATTGAGGGAGCAAGGAGCGTCTGCAAGCATTCAGCAAGGCTCCGCATGAAGTGCTCTAATCATTAAGGCACTCGCAAAAGCTAGATGGAGAAAAGCTGAATCAAGCCTCAAGGGTCAGCAGATCTGTTTTTGCACTGCTGGGCGTTATCCATGTCTGAGTGTGCAGCTCGCCTGGGGATAGGGCTGGAGCGTAGAGCGCTATGAAAAATTCACAGCACGATTAACCGCATATATACAAATCCAGTGGTTTTGTGGGTATGTCGGAGTAGCTGCTTGCACCTTTTCGCAAATGTGCAAATAGGATTAGAGGAAGGCATTTTTGTTCAGCAAAAAGACTAGAACGCTTTACATAACTTCGGGCTTGTTTTAAGGTGCAACGAGAGAAAGAGATTGAGATCGGTTGATGGAAAGAAATACAGTATATCCCGAAGTCTCATTGAAACTAGCTACTAGTAATACTGTTATGATTATTGTTATTATTATTATTATTATTATTATTATTATTAACAGTAATGTTGATGGGCTAGTACATAATTAGCTCATTGGAGTGGTAATCTAGGGGGCGTGTCATTCTTTGTCGTCACACGACAAGACCGATGTTTCTGGGTGAATCTTTGCACAAGTGCCTTTAAATCACGTCCAGATCCACTTCTGCTAGTTTCATAGTGGGGGAAAAGAAATCGCAGCGGTTGGCGCACGTTTCTAAAAGGTTGTACTTAGTCTCTTAATTAATCCTGGGTGTGTTCTGGTGTAACATGTAATAATAAACCAATCTCCCGTTCCCTTTCAGAGCCAGGTGTGCTAGCTCCGTGGTGGATTTGCTTTTATGATGAAGGATTTGCCAGGTAGTGAGAAAGAACGCTTCTCGGCAGAAGCTACAGCAGTAGCGGGATTCCCCAATAATCAAATAACAGAATAATCTTTCACATTGTAATTGTTTTATTTGTGATCGTTTGCATTCTTGTGCGTTGCCTCGTGTCCCTGTGTGTACAACAAGCGTAGTGTGCGAGCGCCGTGCACCCCGCTTACGTAGGAGGCGTTTTCATGTTTAACTGTGTTTTCAAAAAAGAATTCACACTTTCAGATTCAAGAATTTATGTGTTGTGGTATAAAGTATTTTTGATTTTGTTTGATCCAGCTCAGTCCATCCGATTTAAAAAAAAAAAATAAAATAAAATAAATGTTTGTGATTGACCATCTCAGATTTGCTTCATATTTTCTGGGAATGATGTCACTATTCGCCGGAAGATAGTGTGCAAAATATCAGGCTTGTATGCGCATTCGTTTTCTTGTATTAAAAAGATCGTGTGTCCCTAATTTACTGTGAAGCGAGCGCTGCGGTCTTAAAATGACAAAGTTCGACGAGCGATTACTTTTGAACTGTTCTTGCTAGCCGCATAAAATTGTCAGGGATCATTGAACAGTATAAGACGTCTTTGACTTCTGAAACAGACAGCCCACAGATAGTGTATGTTTGTATGCTTGTGTATAAAAATTGTATGCAAAATCTTTGTTTGGTGCAAATTTGGTACTCTATATCTGTACAAAATCGGACCTTCCAAATGGTCACGTCTATCTCTCGTGTTATAGTCTTTGTAACTGTGTCAGTTGACTGTGCCTCCATCTCCATAATTAGCTGTCCATAATTACACCCTTAATGTCAAAAGAAAACACTTAGAATGCCCTTGAACTTGGACTTGCTTCGTGAACTTGCTTCCGGAAATTTTGCAGAATATTTATTCCAGAAAGTATGAATCAAATCTGAGATGGTTCATCAGTAGCCTCCATCTCCATGTGATTTCACATGGATTGACCCCTTTTTTTTGTTGTTGTCAAGTCACTAGTTCTGTCCTTTTCTGTTAAGTACCGTTTCTAGCTCCTGTAAGTACCCTATTTTTGAGAACAGACTTCTGAAAGGTGACTATAAACAGAACACCAGATCTGTAAACGGTGAAACCGTGAGTTTTTACAGCTTTTAAATAATTGTAGTGTTACAGAAATATTCAGAAATATGTTCTGACAGCACATGGCACGTCGTTTGTGATTGCAATTTTAGCAGGTATTTAACAACGTTAAGTTTCTCGCTCCGGTTTGAGGTCACGCCGCTAGCCGACGGGTTTCATGCCTCAGCAAGCTGACAGCATCGTTGTACAAACACGGTAAATCTCGTCCAAGCTGCACTCAATCTTTCCGTTCTTATTACATTATAATTCCCAGTCATTTGGCTGAACTTAACTCGTTAACATGGCTAATACCACTCCGCTAATATCGCAGGGCTCCAGCTGTCTGAGCGTATTACAGCCTGAGACTGAGTGCCTCTCTCCTTCCTCCGTCCTTCACCGCTCACGTCTGCCGCGACTGGCTTTAGTGAACTGACATGATGTGACAATGTAATAAAAACTGCCGCGCGCACTCACCACCCCCCCCCCCCCACGAGCGCCCCTATCGCAGCGTACCTCCGCTCAGCTTCATATCGTCACTCTGAGGCCTGTCAGAATGGCATGGAACTGATCTTTCCCGTGTATGAAGGCAACTGCTCATTTAAATTGTGAATGTGGATTTGAATTATGTATAAGCGTGCCACGGCGAGATGGTGAACTGCAGGGGTAGAAATAAGGGGCAGGGTACAGATTTTTTATTTTTTTGGGCGTACGCCAGGATGAATTTTTTACACAATGTTAAAATAGGTTCAACTGCTCAACAAGGGCCAGCCCGAAGCATAATACAGGTTCTTAAACCACAAGCGTGTCGTTCTCTAACGCCCTGTAATGTAAAGATCACTCATACAGTGAGCATTTTCCTTTCCTTTCAAGAAATGTATGGTCCTGAGTTCTAATTCTAGCTAATAGTAACAAAAAGTCCCTTTTTTTTTTTTTTTTTTTTTTTTTTTTTAAAAACGTGAACTGTGTGGGAATGTCACAATGATAAACAACGACGTCAGTATATGAACGTGCCGGGGCTAGAAAAGCAAATCATGATGTCGCAGGATGTGTTGGTGTACACATTTCCATTGGCACGGTGATATGGAAAGTGGCAAAATCAGCTAAGATTGTGCTTTGCGCGCACTCGATTGCTAATTCTCCATTTTAGCCAGTTTAAAAAGCTCGCGCTGATCAGCGCAGGTCAATGCAGTGTGCTGAAGCAAAACTCACATTACATCACACAATAAAAAGGCTGAACGTGAACTTTATAGCCTTCTCAATTAATTGCAAACCTTTTTGTTTTACAGCACTAGTTGTAGATTTTTATTAACTCTATCATAGCGCATCTGCTAATCGCGAATAAAATACGAAATATAAAATAAGATTTTAACGATGCAGTTTAAGACCAAACCCACCCCCCCCCCCGAGAGAGCAGGAAAGAAATCACCAGTTCGATTTTTGTGATCAAGACAAAGCAGAGTAAGAAGCTGATTCTGACCTGGCGCCGTGTCTACAAAATATAGTCCCGCCCAAGTCAAATCGGCAAGAAGAAAACCGGAGGGAAAAAAATAAATAAAAAGGAAATCGGGGAAAATAGGGAGTGTAAAAAACATAAAAGCATTTGCCAAGAAAAGAGATCAGACGTTCTAATCCTGACGATGCTGGAAGCCCGAGGGAAGAAAATTGTCCATGATTTCCTGCCAATCAGGAAACAGGAGGTCGTGTATGCAGAAGAGGGTAGATAGCGCTTCAAAAAAGTTAGCTTGTGGAAAGAAATAGTCACTCCGTTCTTGTGAAATTTTGAAAATGACGGGAGCTCGAGCAAAAATTTCAAACTCCTTGGCTTCTTATTGAGTTAAAAACCTGAAGCCTGTTATCCAGTAACTACAGTGAATAATCCGAAAGTACTGTGTACCGTGAGGAAATCTGTGTATATCTGGAGCCACAAGGTTCAAGCACGTTGTCTTACCCGCTGATATACGCATTTATTCTAACTGCTGCTCAAAGGAGCATAAAAACGCATAACTCTAGCACTTTGTCTTGGTGTACAGTATTGTGTAGCACAGCATTGTATCTCTCTGCCTCAGCGATTTTGACAGAAGTTTGTATTTCTCTGGCTCTACAGCACGCACAGAGTTCGCGGGCCTTTTCCGATGCGAAACGCAAGCATTCTTCCAGTGGAAATTGAAGCCGAGTAAAAATCCGAACTGGAACACGGTTGCGTCGTGATTCTGAACACCGGCGCGTTCATTTCAGAGTGTTATAACGGGTTTGTTAGCTCTCTGGCACGAATCCTGAATGTCGAGACATTGATTTTGAGCAGCCAGGTGTAACCGTTTAATGTAAAGGGGCAGGAAATCATTTATCATTCGTAGCGCCGACTCCGAGGGAGAGGATATCTGGAACACGCAGAGGAAACATAACTAGCCGCGAGATTACGAACCGGCAGAATGATCCCGCGACAAGGAAATTCATTTTTAGCCTTTAAGCACCTGTACGAGCTCAGGGTCAAGTCTGCGTCATGAAAGACATCCTGACACATTGGGTGAGATCTGACACAAATCATCGTTCTCAATCGACAGGCTAGCGAATACATAAAGTCCTAGCTAGCTTTAGCAGTGCAGCGGTTGTGTTTTATATTTCTGAAAGGTGAAAAAAAAACAACAAAAAAAAAACATTTTTAAGATGCTACGTTAAACAGAATTTCAATATTTTTCCTCTGTTTCATTGTTAAAGCTTCGTGTCGTGAAATTAAAACGCCCAAGGCCTCGAATGACTTATTGCTTTTATTAAAGTCACAAAAAGCGATGTTTATTAAAAAATAACCTTGTGTTCAGTGAATAAATGCATTCGGTATTAATAATATTTACAGTAAGCAATTCTTCACCCATGCAATATCATTCATTAAGAGGAAGATTTTTGTTGCTAAGCAACGTCACAGGCGAAGATGAAGCTGTCCCGTGGACAAAGCGATTGTTTAATGATTACGACGACTGATTATTTATAAAAAGTGTCACAAATACTGTCAAATCCCCCCCCCCCCCCCCCCCAGATGATCCAGTGTTCAAAACAACAAATAATTTGATTTGTTTTGCATGAAATTTGCAGCAAGCAATTGTTCCATTTCCAGAACCGGGAACTGATAGTTTGATTGATTTCTTGGTTTGAAACCTGCCGCAGTAAATAGTTAAATTGTTGTGTTTTTTGTAGATTTGAAATAAAAGTTAAACTCCAGTGTTTTTTTTCCTTTCTGAATGCTGGAAGTTTCTTCGCAAATATACAGCGATGCATATCGTATATCGTAGAAACGGCGTACTCTCTATCCCGTATCGTACTATATTTGCGAACATGATCTAGCTAAGGTTAAACAGGCTTTAACTAGTGACTTTAACTTTAGCAAGCTGGTAAACCTCACTCTATACCCTTCTCCAACGATCTGTCTTTAAAATGTACGTCCACTTTCAAGACGTGTCATCATACGAGAGTTTCCCAATACAGGAAGTGAGAAATCTTTGAAGCTAATGCTGTAAGACTCGAGTACACACGGTTACATCATGTCTTGAGCGTCTCTGGCTATCTATTATTTTATTTGTTCTCAAAAAAGAACCCGAGAACTCCCTTAAGAAGAACCCGCTTCAACGATCTCTTTAGGTTTTTTAGTAAGCTAATCGTCTGATCTAGCACGCAGGCTGAACACGCGATCACGTCTTTTCTTTCATTCCAATCTTTGTTGGATTTTATCTCGTTTCCAGACATGTGAGAAGACATTGTGCGTTTCATTCACGGCGCTGCTTTTATTAAGGTTTCTCATTTATATTCCTGAGCCATTTCTAATTATGGATCGTTAGACTTTATTGGCGTCTCACGGCGAACAAGCGTCTTGATGGCTTTCCATTTCCATATGCAAAAACCCCACGTCCATCCACCCACCCGCCCTCCTGCATTAAAAGCGCTATTGTGTGCCGCGGGCTTGATGGAGAAAAGCAGAGGAGCTCCGTGTGAACCGCAGGCCAGGATCCGAGGAGGAGGAGGAGGGGGGGGAAGGTAGGGAAGGCGAGGCTGATGATGAAGTAGCAGCAGTGCTGTGGACACACTGCGCCCATTATTGGCCCGGCTCCCTAGCTGCACTGTGGGTAATAAACTGCTCGGCAGCAGCCCCCCAAACAGAGCAGCAATCAATGGGAAATTATCTTGCCAGATCGATATACCAGGCTCTTAGTAGTTGCCTCAGCAGCCTGGATGCTGAACGCTGGAACTCGCTCACGATCGCCATTTACGCACATCAGCTCTTGAGCGCTCATCTGTAATACGCGGTTGTCATCTTCTTAATATCGCATGCTTATTGCATCCACTGGCATGCTCTTTCGTCTCCAGGGCCCGAGCTATATTAAAAAAGACGATTTCATCTCCGCACAGAAATGGGGCTCTACAGTCAAGCGCTCACTTACGGAAAGACAGATTCCTCGAACAAGCGCTCCCGATTTGTTTGCCTTGCAAACATATCTGACTTATTCTGTCATGTCTGGCAGCACGAGATTCTCTCTCACGTCTTCGCCAGTACGCCTTGACAATCTTGACAGATCCGTCGAGTGCTCTTGGACAGCTTGTTTACGTTCTCGTTCCCCCCCCCAAAGCTCAGCCTTAATGAGACAAGACAGATAAAAAGAAAACAGCTGATGAGAGCTGCTGCGTTTAACTTACATCATGCTCTCAGACTCCAGCCCTGACTGCGTAATTACGCCTGCCAGTGCCAGCTGTTCGCTTTTCAAGCCAGAGGTGGCAGGGTGCATTAGCCGTACGCGCTTTACGCAACGGGTCTTCATCAATAAGAAATCCCTAATCTGACGAGTCATGTTTTCATGCTGTCTACTTGTAGCGGCGATTTGAGGACGCTTAAAAAACAGACGCTAAAAAGCTTCCTTCACCATTAAGCGACGGCATTAGCTAGCGAGCGAGCTAGTAAAGATGAATCACAGACGACCTCGTTGCTAAACACCTGCCTTTTCATTTAACAGCCAACTTCAAGATGCGTCATCAGGACAGGGTCACAAATGTCCATTTTCTGATTGATGCCGCGTCCATCTAAAGGTAGTAACTTCTGAACTCCGACTAGGGAAAAAAAAAAGAGACAAAGAAAGTCAGGACAGTCTTCTAAACCATGAGCAAATAAAATCAAGATGGCTTCTTACACCATCAACACTAAACAGAAAGAAGGAACACGTTTTTACTTTTAAATACAGCAAATTAAAAAAAAAAAATCAATACAGCTTGTTGACGAAGATGACAATGGCTAGACTGTTCCTAACAAAAGATGAACAGACCCCCCCAACCTTCTGCATTCAGACTTCCCGCTTCCGAGATCATTTGGCTTATTTCATAAGAGGTTGGAATAATGTCATTTTTGAACTCTACAAATTTGACGTAACAACAGACATGGACACCTCACGCCTCACGGGTGCTCTTTTTTTTTTCTTTTCTTTTCTTTTTTTTTTTTTTTAAATCTAGCCAGCTAGAGTATATTTTCCTGCATATCAGCTCTTTGTGTTCTAGATTTTACAGGATAGTGCGTTGATTGATTTAACCTAATAATAGTAGTACAGTATGACTGAAGGTAAGAAGTGTTTTTTTATTTTCTTCGTTTGTGCTGCTTACTCAAAGCTGGTGAGTAGACAAGGGGCTTTTGTTCTGGTTGGAGGTTAGGAATTACATGTCGCACCTTCGAGCGGCGTTAAACCTGAAGTGGGTGTGGTCTTAACCAGGAGGGCTTTAAAAATAAATAAATAAATAAATAAATGTGCTTTTTTTTAGTAGGAGTGTATGTGTGTGTGTAACCAGACTAGCAGCCAAATTAAAACCACTGCACCACTGACCGGGCGGTTACTAAGGATGTTCATGTGGTCTCGTATCTGACCACTTGCCTGCATGAAAGTAAAACAATCGAGTTAAAAGACGTTTCGGGTTTTGGATCGCAGTCCCGATGCACATCTCTGATCAATAGTGCTCCTCATATTCATATCTGTGTATTAGTATTTGTTTAGAACACGGTCAGTCGGTAACGTGCCCGTATTTGGTTACACCCCTTGTTTAGGCTTAAACGTGCACCACAGCTTTCTACTCTGAAACTGAAGTGGATTCTGGTGTTCGCTCATGATGTTATTGATTCACTTCCAGCATCCGTGATGGCGTAAGAAGCTTCAGGCCACCATCATGTCGCTTTTCCGGTCATATGAGGGGGGGGGGGAAACCCTTTCCTTTTCAGTCCAAGCTGGCCACCTGACGACATACGAGGATCCCGGCCGTGGATCACATTAACTGGGCTTTGTGCTCAGGAGCTGAAATGCCTCCAGGGTCTTTAAGGTTAACAGCTAGATAACAACCCTGAGCTTTCCTCGGTTAATTGCGATTCAGGATTCGGTAGGAGTAACCAAACGCACGGAGAGCTTGTTTGCCTGACGCAGTTGGATACCGGTAAATTGGTACTCTTTTATCTGTCTCAAGGATCGATCTAGGCAGTAATAGCATCTTACGTTTCTCTGTTGGAGGAAATTAGTTTCCCAGGCTGGTACCATTTAACTCGAGGGTTTAAGATTGAAACTCGTGTCGAATTTGTCGGTTGTTACTTTTATACGTGATGTGATATAAGCTGTAGTTCGCGATTTATTGACTCTCATCATGTAAACACCGTGTGTGTGTGTGTGTGTGTGTGTGTGTTTGCAAGCAACAATAATGGTATCCTGGCACATTTTGTTCTACCTCCGCAATGTTGAATTCTCGAATCTGATTGGTCAGGAGGTGTCAATTCATTTTCTATAACAGCGGCACTGAATAAACGTTTATATTAACGCACTCGTTTTTGTATGAGGAATGAGCTACGTAGTCTAAGGCTGCCACTTGCGTACATATTACAAAACAAAGAAAAGACTTTGTAATTGGACATTTATGGAAGAACTCATAAGTGAATCAAGTCATAAGCAGAGTGTCTCCTAAATACTGAGAAAATTCTGCACATTATAGGAACTGTGTTAAATATGTCGTCATTTCAGGGACCCGGTATAGGATCGGTCTCGTGTCTTTTTAATATGTAAAGTAGAAAAAAACAGGAGAAGGCAGCACACACTACGATGTCTAGGACGTCGTTCTGTTCTGTGATGGTAATCTGACGTTTTTTTGTTTGTTTTTTTTAAAAGTTGAACAAATGGAGGAAGTAACGGCTAAAAGCGGAGAAATCAGGACTTATGAGGGTTGTTTTTTCCGGACAGTAAGTAACTAGATACCTAAATAGGTAATGTTAGCTTAGTCTATAAGGCAAAGCTGATGTTTCAGGTAACTGTTACTACTTGGGGACAAAATTAGCACCCAGCAAATAAGCAAGCAACCAAAACAAAACCAAGTGAAGGGGCAATCATGTGAATTCAATGGGCTATCATTTGCCCCACCAAAATGTCTGTACTATGGTTGTGCCTTTGGCTTCAATGTCCTGCTCACTTTTATAGTAAGGTTTCTTCTGTCGAGTCTCGTCACTTCTACGGCTTTTTTGCTTGACAACGAAGCTCGATCCGTCACTAACCTTCCCCTCCCCCCCGTCCGTCTCTCTTCCACAGGGAAGTTGGAGAGTCAGATTCACCAGAGTGCCAAGAGGGGGTTAATGCAGCCAGCCTGACCTCAACAAAGCCACGTCGGGCCACGAGGACCCGAGCTTCCAGCCAACAGAAGAGCGGAGCTGGCCGTGTCACACTACAGTGCCATTCATCAAGGCACACTGTTACCCACGGGACAAAGTGACACTCATGAACCTCTAAGCAGAAAACTACACCCTGTGAACTGTGCTGTGTTTTTTTTCTCTCTCTCGAAAAACTTTGGCTTGACAAAAAAAAAATAATAATAAGTAAATAAAATGTTGATTAAAATGAACTGAAATCGTTGTTCCTTTCATTGCAGTTATTTACACCACAAAAATAAAAATTCCAGCGAGTGGGTTGAGCGAATGCGAGCCGCTCGGCTGAACGTGGAATGTCCTGCTTAGCAAAGAGCCGATTGTCCCGCGGAGCCGTATCCGAGCTGCCCTTCTCATCCGGACCACAATGGCTGTCACAGAACAGAAACGCTTAGGGTTTTTTTCTTCTTTTTTTTTCCCCCTCTCCGCTCTCCTTAAAGTGATTGAGGAGCCTGTTCGTGACATGAGCACCTCAGCACCAGAAAGAGCAAACAACTGTGCCAAACGACTCGCCTTTAATGGCAGCCTCCAAGAAGGGAACAATGGCACAAAAGCACAAGCTGTGAGGGTTTTTTGCCCCCCCCCCCCC
>JAOVYU010000004.1:4600473-4619076 GCA_025674565.1 Synodontis membranacea
TCGTAAACAGGTTTTCTATGCTCGAACTATGAAAATATTCGATATATAAATAAAGAATCCTACGTCGCGTAAATTCACTTATCGCGGTAGAGTCTGGAACGGATTAACCGCGATACACGAGGGTTGACTGTTTATCCAGAAATCTAAAGTGGGTGTGGTCTTCAGCACCCAGCGAAGTTTTGCATCATCGATCTGCTTGTTGCATCGCAGGTAAACATGACATTCTGTAATAGACTATCGTGTCACGATAAAAGACTGATGTATGACGTGAGACACAGATACGACGTATGTTAATTAGTGCTAATGTGCTGGAATCTAAAATTTGTAAAATTAGGGGAATTACAGTTGTCTTTTGCTATACAGTAAATTCAGTTTTTTTTTTCTCCCTAAAACCTTCGTTAAGCCAAATGTGTAGATGTTTACAAATCACTTTGCTGTAAGTAGAAACCCAGAAGCATCTTCGCGAAAAGTCCACGTATGACCTGAAAGACATTTATGGACTTCGTTAAAAGATTTAGAGATGTAAATCCATTAACGATATGAATGTATTTCAACGAGTCACAAACAAAAAAGTCGCAGTGGTCTCGAGTCGATAGTCGCATGTCGTTCATTCTCGCTTCGTCTCATATTGTTAGTTTGTAATGTTATTATTTATTTCATGTTCCAAATAGTTTATGATGGATCCAAACAGCGAGCCACCAATGTGCCAGGATGATAATAAGTGGTTTGGGATGCAGAAATAGCTATTTTTGTGTATTATTATTATTAATTTTTTTTAGCTTTTTTATATACCAGTTAATGGCAAAACGGCCAAGCGTAAGCTCTTATATCACTTGGTAAAATAATACTAGTCGCATGACAGTGTATTTTCCAGACTTTTAAATTGTAATAAATAACTTCTCGTCTGCCTGCAAATGTTAAAACCTAATTTTAAAAAGGATTTCTTCTTTTTTTTTTTTTCCCCCTCCAAGCTCTTCAGCACCAGTAATAACTGTGACTTGAAAAGGTTAAGTGTTGTCCGCTGTCTTCTGTCTGGTTTGTCCTGTGAAATTCATGAAAATTATTACGAAATATTATATATTATAAATAAAAAGTATTAATTTCAATGAACAGTAAATAGCATCGTGCTCTTAATCAGGTTTATAGCTCATTATCCGCGGATTACACGAATTCACGGTTGTGTTGATGCACCTGGTGTGAAGAACAGATTGCACGCGTTAGCTGCCCGAATGAACGCTGGCCTTTTCGCTGCCATCGAATTAGGCCAGCAGTCTCTCCAAAGGTAGGGCGAAGGCACTCGAATATGATGTAGGCTGAAAGTGGTGGTGGTTGTGGTTGTGGTGGTGGTGTTGGGGGAGGTGTAGCGGGTCTTATTTTCTGCGCGTGCTGTAGCTCTGACAGTTGGATGATGACTTGCCCGCGCTGTTCACACACCAGCCACTGCTCTGGCAAGTCACGGCGATCATAAATCACCAAGTGGTTAAGACGACATTAGATTTTCGCCTCCGCGTCATGTTTCGCGCTCGGGCTCGAAGAAAGCCATGGAAATTTTGAGCCTGTTATGATCTCACTCCAATGTGATAATTACGCCATTGCACTTCTCCAAGGGTGAATGAGGCCCTTTTTTTCCCCCCTCTCTGTGGATCTCCTGATGGCTTTTTTTTTTTCTTATCAGAGCCAACATTCCACCCAACCCCTGAGACATTAACTCACCTAAGCATCTCACACTTGTTTTTATCGTCATGTTTTTCTGCTCAAGTCGTTTCATTTTATTCCTTCCTCTGTGTGCTGCACAATTTTTAATCCCGTTTTAATTTATACAGCATTAAACAGCCTTGTCTTGTGCTCTGTTTGTCTCATTTCCTGTTATGGATGTCAAAGCACTTTTAACTGTTCTGTGTATTTTTTTATTTTTTTTTTTTAAATTGAGTATCAGTGTAGTCATTTTTCATCCAAATATTCTTCCTGTCTGCTCTGACTAATAGGGTTTTTCTTCTCCATGTTTCTTCCTGGTTATGCAGATGGAGTCTCCGGTCTCTACGCCAGCTCCGCCTCCGCTCCACCTTTTAGCCTCGGTGGGAAACAACGACATCGCCTCTCCGTGTGAGCAGCTGATGGTGCGGACGCGCTCGGTGGCCGTCAACACATCGGACGTGGCGCTGAGCACAGAGCCTGAGTGCCTGGGACCCTGCGAGCCCGGAACGAGCGTCAACCTTGAGGGCATCGTATGGCAAGAAACCGAGGACGGTAAGGACGCTGTGGATGTGTCCACACGCATGCAGCACATCTTGTGCGTGAACTTTTTATGAGTAACAAAACAAAAAGAAATGACTCCTTATTGACTTTCGAAGAATTTTTTTTTTGTATGTGTGTACTTGTTAATACTAATACTGGCACTGAAATGCGTAACCTGCGTCATCGTGGAGAGCTTTTTTAACTTTTATTTACGCTTAAAGCCCTGTCCTGATGGGATTGTGGGAGGTGGTGACTTTTATCTTCTTTAAAATAAGCTGTAGAAATCATCCCAGGTTATACTAATCCCATGCAGGTAGACGTCTGTAAACTGAGGTCAGGCGCAAAGTTTCAGCCCTTGTCCTGTTTGTTGTGTGTTTTCTTCCCTCTGATTGGCGCCATGGTTTCTAGTTTTTTTTTTTTAATGTGCAGTTTCAGGGTGTGACAGCGGTGCGTGAATCGAGTAGCCACTCCCATCTCTGTCGTTTAAATTTCTTATCCAATGCGAATCGTCCGTAAACATTACAGGCGTCCTGTGGTAAAATTACATTACCCCACCTCCACAGGTAAAACTGATCCTGTTCCAGTAGTGCTTTAGAGGATTAGTATCAGTGAACGTAGTTATTAAAATGAGTGCAAGGTCCCGAATCGCACCTCGACTCGTGAGCGGTGTAGTGAAGACCCTGATGAAGACGTCTAACAGTGCTCAGTGCAGACGGTTTCTCCGCATACGATTACCTCTTGCACTTTTTCATGATGTTGTAATTTTTTTTGCGATGCTCTAGTACATCTTAAATTAAAAAAACAGTTATTGTACCTTTAACTCTACTGTAATGGATATGTGAGAAAGACGACATATTCGTGTTCTACGCTAGGCTTACGTCACCGTATCATATGGTATTTGATACTACAAAACGGAGAGTACTAATACAGGGACCGATATCTGATGCCAGTATTGGTATCTGTGTACCTCTAGTCCGGATTAAGGCATTACCTTACTGTGACTAGTTCACCGTCCATCCCTGACAAATGTTTTCAGGTAGTTGCTTTAAGGTTACAACTGCAAACGAGAAGTGTCTAATGTCTCTAATTAAGGCATTAATTAGGATGTTAAGTGATTCTTGGCAGTGGAGGTCTAGATTTTGTGTTTTGCACTGCATCAAAGCTCCAGTTGGGCAGCAGTATGGTGCAGGCTTGTTCTTGATGTCGAACACACACTCTTTAAATGAGTCACCCAGAATGTGCCCACCGCTATCCTCTGAGCATCAGCCTTATAAAAAGAGCCTCATCAGAATTCACAGCACATATCTCCCTTAAGTATTTGCTTTTTATTCCCCCCATCATAGGCACACTGCCTCTGATTCCGCCAGCAGATCTCGTATACGTATGTTCACCAGCTCGCCTCACTACCTTTTAGGAGGGACACAAAAGAAGGTCGTACACATTCCCAGCCCCCGGGCGTGTACAGGCACTGAAGGCCTCCACCTGCCTTTAGTCTGCTTGAGGGAGGTAGTTATGGCCTGCTGCTTCCAGCCTCCTCTCATCTGTTCCTCCTCTGGAAAACATGCTGGAGAAGGAGGAGGCCGTCTGCTCGGCATGTGCTCCATTTGATCGTCTTTCTCCAGCTGAGCCCGAGCCAGGTCCACCAGGATGCCTCTGCACGTTTGAAGTTTGTGGGGGTTTTTTCCCCTTCGCCGCGGAAGCGGGCAGATCTGTATCTCCGTGACACTGTGTGTGTGGGTGGAAATTGGAGCAGCGAGATCCGGTGGCAGGGTGTCATTCGAGCACTTTGATATGGCTTGCCATTGTACTCGGTTTCTTTAAGGACTCACTGCGTGTCTGCCCACATCACTGACGATCCCGTGTCTCGGTGCTTCCAGCGATGTTTCTGAAAATGTCAGCCCCTGCCAGGAGCTAAGTTCTGTGCTTGTTTTTGCTGAGGCTTTTCAAAATAGACAGTTTTCAAAAGAGAAACCCGAGTCTCTCAGTTACCTTTAAATATTGCCACGAAATATTTAATTTGTATCTCAGAACCGCCGCTGTAATCATCAAGATCGTTGTGTGCTCACTCTTATTTACGATCTGTATACTTAGTAGGGGTGGGAATCTTTAGGCACCTCACGATTCGATTCGATTACCATTCAGAGGGCTGCGATGCGATGATAAAACGATTATTGATGCATCTTGATGCATCTTTCTCCCCCCCTCACTTTGGTACTTTCAAAGCAAAGCATTTGTAATGAACCAAAATGAATTTACTTCCAATTTCTTTTCTTATCAAAACAATAAGCTGTGTAATTCTTCCAACTGAAAAAAAAGAATTGTACTAAAATCACAGCATTGACACAAATAATGCTTGTAGACCTCAGCTTATTTTGAACAACATAAACAACTGATCTTATTCAAAACTAAGACCCGTCACATCAGTAAAGGTCTGAGTATAGAATATCTCTGACCAAAAAAAAAAAAAAAAAAGCCCAAATCTATAAAGAAATACATAAAATAGAACAGAAAATTCTGTACCAGCAGCTCAAGTGATGCTTGTGGACTTCAGCACATTCGGAATAACTAAGAACATAAATACAGCTGCCCATATTCACAAATACTTTAGAGTCCACGACTTAACATTTCAAAAGGTAGCTTGAGCACATCCCTCAAACTTTGACATCGCTTGCTCGATGGTCCTCTGGTTAGCGGTCGCAGCTACCACCGGCTGTTTTTCTTCTGCCTCCGGGTGAAAACGGTCAATGTGGTTTCTCATGTTTGTCGTGTTTCCAAAATGTTTCAATTTAGTTTTACACAATTTGCACATAGTGTGACTCTTGTCCAGGTCCTTTTTCTCTTCAACTTCATAAAAGCCAAAGTACTTCCAAACCCTACGCTTTTAAAGTTGAGGTTGCCGCCAGTATATCTCGCTCCTCCATCTCGTGTCTTCGTTATGTGCACCCCAGAGACTGTCCTGGCGCTGCGCTTCCGTACATTAACAGTTCCGCTTTTTTGTCGTTCCTCAACATTGCATTGGTAATTAACATTAACAAAATCGATTTTTTAACCTTTTTAAAACGATTCAGAATCTTTCATTTCAGCATCGCGATGCATCTAAAAATAGATTTTTACTTCTCACGCTTAATACTTAGTACCGTTTTGTCTTTACTCTTCTACACCTGTGTACGCTTATGATATATAATCCTGCTTTCCAGTATCATCCCAAACAGGACGGGTTCGAGTTTGCTTGTTGTTCTTCTCAAGGTTTGTATTTTGCGTTTTTTCCGAGGGAGTTTTCTTTAACACTGGCGTCACTGGCTTGTTCATTAGGGACCTGAATGTACACCATGTGCCCAGGGTTTGTGGACATCTCACCGTCACGTCCCGTATTTGCTTGGGAAGTTATCAGCAGACCTGACTTAATTTTACTTGAACGATTCAGGGTTATGGTATGATATAAATGTGCTAGAATGAGAACAGTGGATAAAGATACTGCGATAGTGTTAGCATAATGAATTATGTAAACTAGATTGCGTATAGACCTGATTACTGAATGTTCAGCTTTTAGTAATGAAGTGCTGCGCAGTCCAAATCTCCACGGCTTAAAAGTAAGCATATTTAATTAACACAC
This sequence comes from Synodontis membranacea, assembly GCA_025674565.1. NCBI lineage: Eukaryota > Metazoa > Chordata > Actinopteri > Siluriformes > Mochokidae > Synodontis > Synodontis membranacea. The sequence continues at coordinate 4,606,322 of JAOVYU010000004.1, forward strand.
GATGGAATAAGACGTATTCTCCAGCTCGTAAACATCATGAAGAATGATGTTGTGACTAATTCCGTACGAATAAGAAGACTCAATTTGCATGTTTTAATATTTTCCCTGAAAACCTCCTGGATTAATAGATTAGCTGCGTCTGATTGTTCTTCCCTGACTCACCCGTGTTTATGAAATCAAGAAGACTCTGGGTTAGACGGCTTTCGGCTCCTGATGGAACACAGAGAGACAGTTCAGGGCAGTGTTTCAAGCCATCACCATGACACAAATCCCCTTGGCAGGAAGCTGGAGGCACACCAGGGTCATGCTGGTGTCTCATCCACCCGTGGAAGCCATGCATGCTGATGCCTCCAAGTGTCAGTCCTAAATCTTTACAAACTTTATTGCTCTTGAAGAGAAGCCCAGAAAAGGCTCAGTGCCAGGGAACACAGGCACGCCAGGATTACTTATGCCAGTATACTGATGTCAGTCCCGGCTTTACACACTGCTCCTTTCCCTGCAGTTCTTACAGCCACTTGAACTTCATCATTACGCCTCAATGTTTCTTGGTTAATAATTCAGTTTATGTCTTCTTCTTTTTTTTTCTCTTTTTTTTAAATCTCACTCCTACTTTGAGGGTTTGTTTTTATTCAGCAGCCAAATGAGCACAAAATCCTAGTGACTGTAAAACAAACCACAGCTTTCCTTTTTTTCCTGAACCTTTACTGATCAGTTGTGGAGTTTATTAGCTGAAACGTGTTAAATGTGAGCGATTGCTTGCCATCATTTCTGAAAAAGAAACTTCTGGCAGACGGTGGAGGGAACAGAATTTTGTGACCTAAAAAAAAAAAACCTCTGTGTACACCATGACTCTCTCAGTAAAAACTATAAATTCTATGAGGAAAGCGTAGATGTTGGTACCTCTGACACGCCTGCCTTAGACTGCAGACAGGCCACTTTGTTAAGGTGAGAGAACTGTGGATTGTAGAGCGAGCCTGGCTGTGAACAGTCCCAACGATGCACTGCAGAGCCACTGATCCGTGAAGGACCAGAGCTCATGTGTTTAACTGCTTCAGAGGTATTTATTAATGGAGTGTAAGAGTCCAGAAGGGCACACTTCAAGCTTCTGTTTCCTCCACCAATGCCTTTGAAGGGCACCAGAGGTGAAACGATTGGCCATTCACCCCGAGTCAGCCCTGGGGCAAAGACAGGTGGTCGGAGGAGAGCTAATGAGTCCGAGAGAAAGACCGGGGAGGGGGGGGGCTGGCGGCGGCTAATGTGCTCCTCCACTGACCCCCACTGACATTTTTCAAAGGAGCGGCAGAAAGCACAGCTCTTGCAGTCTGGAAGTCTTTGTGTGACATAAGGTGGGAGGGAAGAGAGTTACACGTGGTGTGTTTTAGGAAATATTACTTATGATGACATTATTGGAGGGTGCTTAATAACCGTTAGCCAGGAATGACTGCATTTTGGTACGTTTGGCAGCTAGTGGAGCCTGGAGTGAGTGTAAAGTGAGGGAAAATTGCAGTGTGTGATTTAATAGGAGTGACTTGCTCATCTGCTGGATTTCATCTCTCTGACTTTTGTATAAACCTTTCATCACTTCATTCCTTGGGCAAGATTAAATAGGTGGTGACTAAATGTGTATTTCACTTAGTGTACTCGTATGAAAAATGTGTCCTTGATGCTTTGCCAAACGTGGTATATTAACCGTTACATGCTGTCAGAACAGCAGAATGCCCGAGACAACATTTTCGGTCACGTTGTTGCCTGAATTGCAAGCAGTGCATAAATATAATGTCAGCTGGGTTGATTATTACCGCTCTAACGGAAGCTCGCGATGATGGCAACACTGTAGTCTCACCCAGACAATCCCATCTATTTGACTCCTTTGATCCTGTCCTTTTATTCGCCTCAGCTGTTTTTCTCACAGTAACCACAGTGCTAGCAGAAGCAAAGGCAGGGCTTCTCTCTGCTGCAAAGTCAGACGTAGGACACCATCAACTAGTTTTCCCCCAGAAATGACTCACTCTGCACCTTGCTGCTCTTAGCCTGCTGTAATCATGAAGCAGGCAGTAAAAATAGGAGGGTCTCTTTGAGAGCGCAGCCCTCAGAAACCATCCGTTTGATCTTTTTTAAATGGGAATTGCACATGTGCCACAGCTGTGCGGGGAATACAGAGAGAGGCGAGAGTGGCTGCTCGTGAATGAGTCACAAGGTTGAAGGAAGAACTCTGCTGTACAATTGTCGCATCGTGCCTTCATAGCGATGTCGAAGTGGGTGGAATTTTTCTCCCACTATAATGAGAGTCTTCTCTCGTCCTTTTCAGGGATGCTGGTGGTTAACGTGACGTGGCGGAACAAAACGTATGTTGGAACGCTGCTGGACTGCACGCGCCACGACTGGGCACCGCCAAGGTAAGTACAAGGAGTACGGAAATTGTTCCTTAGCAAAGGCGTTTCAAAGCAACACCTCATCTCCAGTCCTTAATGCAGGCCTCCTGGTTTCTGACTGCAGACACATAATGTAGTTAATGCTCTAAATAGGTACCTTCTTTAAAATACTAATTTAGTTCATTTAATCCGTCCATCCATCCAACCTCCGATTAATCCGAGCTGACTGTGATGAGAGCTGAAGTGGAGCCTGATTAGATCCATGCCTTTGCTGCACCACTCCCAATCAGCTCTGAAAAGCACAACGCGTGCCTGTCTGTCAGCTCTCCTTAGACACGGGTCCCTCCTCCCCCTGGAGCAACAGTAAGCCAGGTGTATCCCACACACTTCATCTTAAGCCTCAGGGAGGAGGCCAGACACTCTGCTCGGAGACTAGCGAGAAAGGATGATAAGAATAGACACGATCTCTCCAGCAGGAGACAGAAATCCAAATATGTCACCAAGCTGTTTTCACCCTTCAGTGATGAGGCACATTAACGTCTTGTTGATAGTGTACTCAGTAATTGCTTGACATCAAAGTGGTTTATGATGATTTATTCATTTAAACAAGCTTTGCTGCAAGTTGTAAAATACATAAAACATGCACAGGAATAATTTTTTTTTCATTGCTACAACAAAAATGAACAAGTCAAGCGCTGGTCTTAAACAGTATGAGTATGAGGCATCATTTATAGTTATGCCCATATACAGAACAAGTACAGTCAGGTTTTGTTTGTATTCTTAAAATGATTGGAAAGTACTTTTTTTTGTTCATATTAGTTGTTACTCTTATAGAAAGGGAAATTAATTTGGCAGTTTAACATTATAATTACACCATTTGTTTTTTATAGTTATGTGCATTTCCAAATTTTATAACTCGGACCTTTTTCAACTAACCTTCTAGGTTCTGTGAATCCCCCACAAGTGACTTAGAGATAAGGCCTGGGCGTGGTCGAGGTAAGAGAATGCGTCCCAACAGCAACACCCCAGTCAATGAGAACAGCAACTCCTCTGACAACAAGGGCAGCAACAGTAGCAAGACCAGAGCCGGCTCCAACAGCAAAGCCCGACGTGGCAGTCAGAACTCCTCTGAGAGAAGGACCCCACCCAATAGCAACACAGAGGATGTCAAAGCCAGCCCTTCCTCAGCCACCAAGCGGAAGAACAAGCCTGTTTCTGACATGGAGCCCAACTCCAGTTCCGAGGACACTAAAGGCAACAAGCGTATGCGCACTAACTCTAACAGTGTAGTAGCCTCTTCTGGACTCTCACTGGCCTCCACTAAGACTGAGTGTCTTCCACCGCCCCTAGACCGCAATTGCCCCTCACCAGTACTTATAGACTGTCCATACCCCAACTGCAACAAGAAGTACAAGCACATCAATGGCCTGAAGTATCATCAGGCTCGTGCTCATAATGATGACGATATTAAGCTAGACATGGATGGGGATAGCGAATATGGAGAAGAGTCCTCTCTCCACCCTGAGCCAGGAAGTTGTAATGGGGCCTCGGTTTCCCAGAAAGGGTCACTTTCGCCTGCACGCTCAGTTACTCCAAAAGGAAGAGGATTTGATGCACATAGTTCATCTCCTTCCCCAGGGAAATTTGGCTCCAAGCCTAAAAAGAAGAACGGAGAAACTGATGCAGAGGCTTGTGGCATTCCCATGGATGGCTGTGAGGATGGGCCTTCCCTCACTGACGATGCCAGTAATGATGGAATGGAGGACAAGAAGTCCAAAAAGTCCAGCACCAAGCCTGATAAGCTGGCCCAGAAGAACATGAAACCCTCCAGGCCGATGGCTCCAGGTATGCCCTCGCAGCAGATGTACTCTCTACAGCCAACGCCATTCAGCTCCGGGAGTCCCAACCATCCCCCAGGAATGAGTTCGATGATTCAAGGTATTCCCAAAAGCCCCCAGCTTAAAGGCATTCAGCCAAAGCCAGGTGTGCCTGGAGACTCATCCCCTATGAACCAGGTTCTAGGGAGCTCCAAGGACAAAAAGAAAAAGGACAAGAAAAAGAAGGAATCTGGTAAAGAGGGAGACAGCCCCAAGCCTCCAGGTAAAAGCGGGAAAGCTGAAGGTGGGAAGAGCCCTTACTCTGAGTCCTCTGACCCTGGAAGCAGAAGTGAAGGACATCTAAATGGTTCTTCAGACCTTCACCAGAGTCGCTTAGCTAGCATTAAGGCTGAGGCAGACAAGATCTACAGTTTTACAGACAACGCTCCCAGTCCATCAATTGGAGTGGCCAGTCGCTTGGACAGTAGTGGGCAACCCCTCACTCCTCTCCACGTTGTTACTCAGAATGGGGCTGACAACTCTTCGGTGAAGACAAACAGCCCTGCATACTCTGATATCTCTGATGCTGGAGAGGATGGAGAGGGAAAAGTGGAGGGTGTAAAGACCAAGGTAGAAGATCAGTCTGTGAGGGAAGGAGCCAAAAAGGCCCTCTTTCCATCTCAGGCAACCAATAAAGAGTCACCTTATTATGCTAGCTATGACAATTACTACTCTCCGAACTACACTCACCCTAGCCCTGGTGGTGCTAGTACTTGTGCTCCACTGCCAGATGGCCAAACTGTAAAGGTAAAGAAAGAGGAAGAACAAGAGTTGAGCGAAGACAAGGTAAAGCCGGAAGTTCATGAGGAACGTAAAGCAGATTCTGCCTCCAACCAGCAGCAGCAGCAGCAGCAGCAACAGCAGCAGCAGCAACAGCACCAGCAGCAGCAGCAGCAAGCCTCGGTCATCCAGCAAAGGCCAAACATGTACATGCAGCCTCTTTACTATGGCCAATATTATGTTCCCCCATATGGTTACCCGGACCAGGTGTATCACAGCCATCTCATGAACACTAATGCAGCCTACAGGCAGCAGTATGAAGAAAGGCAGAGACTGATGGCAGAGCAGCACAGAGCAGTGAAGGCTGAGGCAGGCATGAAAGAGAGAGAAGCCTCCATGAAGGACGACTGGAAACAAAAGGGTCCTGTTCCCCCTGGGCTCACAAAAGCCCCCAGTTTGTCCGACCTGGGTAAGTCACAAGCGCCCAGCAAACAGAGGGACTCGTCATCTGAGCCAACCAAGTCTGTCATCATCCCCAAAGGGGAGGAGGCTAAGCTCCAGCCCCAGCAGGCTGAAGGCTTAAAGGTGAAGCTTAGCGAAGGTGGCCATCATGGCAAAGACGACTCCAGTAAACTGGGATTGGAGTCGACCAGGCCAGGCATGGAGCAGTCTGTGTGGTACAGACAGGTAAGGATTCTCACCACCTCATTGCTAAATTCATAGTAGGTTTGTAATGTAATAGGATTTAACTCACAGAATCGTGTGACTATGTTTACTAGTATCCTGAGAACCAGAGGCAGGCTGAGGAGGAGCGAGAGCGTGACCGCGAGAGGAAGAGCAAAGACGAGAGATCACGGACTAAGGAGTCGAGTGCCAAAGAGGAGAGTAAGGAGAGCGCTGATCGTTTGTCTGCTCCTGCCCCTGAGGACTACCGAGGTGCAGGGAAAGACCCTCGGTCGAATCCTCACATGCCTTTCTCCTCTGCGTTGGCCCAGCAACAGCCATACATGCACTACATGCATGGATATCCCTATGGGCAAGGCTATGACCCCAACCATCCTGGATACAGAGGAATGCCCTCAGTCATGATGCAGAACTACCCAGGTATGAAGTAGTCATTAGGGAAAGGATGCATGCGCCGATTTATCTCAGTTAAGATGAACATCTAGAAAATACCACATTTAAGATAGCAAGCATTGCACAACACCAGTGCTCATAACAGCAAAGACTAATCATCATCTAACAGCTATGTCTCATGCTGTAGCAACCCTAAGGCTTTTTTTTTTTCTCCTCCTATATTTCTGCACTGCAAAGCATTTGGCAGCAGAGCAGGGTGTGAATGCAAGCCAGCAAAAATAGCTTTATAGCAACACATTTATTAGCTGTTGGATTGAAGCCACATACTGTGAATTGTTGTTTCCATTGACTTTATTATACATTGACAATAACTCGGGTTGTGTCCTGCTAGTACAATTTACAATGTTACATTAGACATTGTGTAGTCAGTTACATTTTAGTTTTTAGATGTAAATCTAACGTCATTTTCATCATATTTATATATTAGTCCAAAATTTGGGGAGTACTTAGATGTCACATTTATATATATATATATATGAACTTGCACACAAAACTTTACCTTGTAGATTTGAAGGTCTGTGAGATTTCGAGAGTGAGAAATGCATCCAAGGTCCCCTTTTTAATCCAATGTACATTATGACTTTTCCCATGCAGGTTCCTATCTACCTGCCGGTTACCCGTTCTCTCCTTATGGCGGTAAGATGGGCGGAGGTGAGGAAGGCGAGAAATCCCGCTCCAGCCCTACGGTCAGCAGCAAGTCGTCCTCTGAGGCCAAAGCCCTGGACATCCTGCACCAACACGCCAACCAGTACAAGAGCAAATCGCCCACGGTCAGCGAGAAGGCGCCACACGAGCGAGAGCGAGAGCGAGGTGCGGCGGAGAGGGAAAGAGAGCGGGAACGTGAGAGAGAAAGAGAGAGGGAGCGAGACCGAGAAATGGATCGACCGCGTTCGTCTCCCTCACAGAGAATCATGCAGTCTCACCACCACCTGGGCTATCCACTTGTACCTGGCCAGTACGACCTGTCCTATGCCACAGGTTAGCATTCCTCCGACATTGACAAATAACACTGCTTGGTTGCACTAATGCTTTGTACTGAATGAGAATGAGACAAACATGTGGTAAGTCATGTCACCGAGCTGCCAAAGCAGGCTTCATACGAACTGCTTATTTTATAACCCAATAATGTCTGGTCTAAAATTACTCCTAATTTGAGTCTGCGGCGTAGCAGCACTTTCACTTCTTTGGTCAGAGAAATTTAGCAGGATTCAGACCACAGCTGCCCCCGATGGCACCCCTCCTATCACTAAGTAGAACGCTACCGCAAACGTCTCGAATGTCTACTGTTTCACAAGTCGTTTTTCGGTGCTCTTATTACATCACTGTTTCTCTGAAATGCAGTTCAGCCATTTTCCATGACTTTTAAGGTCAGTAATTGGATAGTTCTTAGCATTTACTCTCAGTTTGTCACATGGCTTTGGTGCAGATTAGTTTAACCTGAACATACTGGACTGGAATCGCTCTCTCTCTTGAGAGTTTGTTTGTATAAGAAGATTGCTAGAAATGTAAAGCTTTTGAGAAGAGCCCCGTCTCAGTGAACTCACCATGATGAGTATACAGCTCAAAGTACACCATTTGAGACTTATGATTTGATGTCTTACACAGATAGGTCCTGAAGTGTTTTAAATGTCCTTGTTCCATCCCGACAGGACGTTCAGATGCTGCAGTAATGTGTAATGCTCCTGTTCGCTCTTACAGGTCTACCCTCGTCAGCTATTGTTGCCAGTCAGCAAGCTGCAGCCCCCTCCCTCTACCCACCAGCACGGAGGTGAGAACGGTAAGACCAAACCGCTAGATAACAGACAGCTCGCGTAACAGGAAAGACACATTTGTGTGAAATGTGGGGATCTGAGAGGTTTCGCTTTGATTACAGCCTTAGTAGCCACAGTGCTTATTTAGCTTTAACGTTTAAGCAGGATCTATTCTCGTGCGGCTTTAGTATTCTCCAAACTCATCCGAGTGCTGTACAAGCTCAAGATCCTTCATGATAAAGAGGTTCATGTCTCTCCTAACACCTCACGATCCTGAACCATCATGATTATTTGAAGGTGCTCAGGCTGAAGCTAGTCCTTAGTCGGTGTTGTTGGATTTAAACCTTTACCTGGAAATTAAGTATTGCACTGACACCTGGTGGCCATTAACAGAACTGTCCGTCATTAAAGAGTTGTCGGAGTGGATTTATAAAGATTAGATGTGCCAGTATCTCTATTCAGAGGTTAATGAAAAGTGTGTGTAGTGTAAAACAGAAAGGTTTTATTATTAATAATAATAATAAAGGTTTTTATTATTTTATTATTATTTTATTATTATTATTACTATGGACTCTGTGCCTTGGAATGCACAGGAAAAAAAACAGAGGTTGAAAGGTCAGCATGGTGCGTAAATTCTGGCTTACATTGGTGCTTGAAAGTTTGTGAACCCTTTCTATGTTTATTCATAACTATGGCTTAAAACATAGTAGAAGAACCCAATTAAACAAAAGGAGCAAGTTGTTATACATAGTCATTTGTTTATTGAGGAAAATGATCCAGTATTACATATCTGTGAGTGTCAAAAGTATGTGAAACTTTATGGATATGCACTTAAATTTTAACTGTCAGGACCTTTTTTTTTTTTTTTGGTACACACCTGCTGTATTTTTTTTAACAACTTTATTTGGTCCAGTTCCAAAAATGTAAATAAACCTAGTAGCCTAATTTAAGCCAGGCTGTTAATCAGGACGGCCGTATGGTAATACCTTTGGTCTTGTAAGCTTTTCTTAAAAATAAAAACTCACACTCGTGTAACTTCGGTCTTAATTATTTATTTAATTATTCTTAATTAATTATTGGTTCACAGAGCACAACCTTCTTGTCGTATCTATTGTGGTTATTTCCAACACATGGCCTGTTTATTCTGAATGCTTCATTCATATTTGGTTACGTACCTACTGTAGATAAATGTGCTTATGTGTTTTTCTTCCTTTCTTTCTTTCCAGGGAACCGTGACTGACTCGACCTCATCTTTACAAATACAACATGTGACTGGATCACATGGGGAAGTATATGGAGTTCATTTAGACATCAGTTGAATGGTGTTTCTATATTTTTAGTTGTATTTTTTTTGTTTGTTTGTTTTTTTTTCCTGCCGGAATGTGTGGCAGACTGACGTTTTCTTAGCATCCGTACCTCATTTACCCCACTGAGGACTGTGAGACCAGGTTCAAAAGCCATCCTGCTGCCCCACCTCGCCCAGCCAGCTACTGAACTCTCCCTGTGAACTAGCGAGGAGTCGTTTGGAGAGAAAAAAAAAAAAAGAAAAACCCAAAACGAAACTAAATAAAAACCTCTACTCGTGAGAATGTTGGACTGCATAACACTCCCGCGTGCAGGTTGCGGTCGGGCGATGAGGCGCAGACCGGTGGGTCAAATAAGAAAAGAAAATAAAAGACTGAACGTATATTATCATGTTGAAATGGTTCAAGTTTTTTCTTTTTTCTTTTTTTTTTTTCTTCTTTTTTTTTTTTTTTTTGAGTGCACATCCTTCTCCTCGCTGAAGCATCTGTGACTTCACACCGGTTACATTTTAGATTTCCAGAACGTGTCTGATTGGTGGCGGTTCTCACGTAGTTCTCACCGCCACACGCCTCAAGACTGCTTTGTATTTTTTTTTTTTTTTTTTTTTTTTAAATTGTGTTTTTCTGTTTCAATTTCAAGAGGGTCAGGATCAATTTTTTTCTTTTTCATCCAGGTTAGAGTTCACACTTTCACGCAGAGGAAACGCCGGTGTCCGTCTTCTTCATACGTTCGGTGTCAATTTTTAGTTCACGGATCAGGGTGGAATTTTTTTTTTTATTTCGTGTGAGTATTTATTAACGTATCAGGCTGGTCGTGCTCGTCCGGTCGAGTGCATGCGCGGTGCTGCGGAAGCAGTGTTGACTGCGTAGGCATGGAGGTCATGCAGGATCAGATGAAACCCGGCGAAACATCTTCCCTCGTGCTCAGCTAAACCAGACGCTCCTAAGCTGCTATATTTCTAGAGATCTTTTAGATTTTTTGGTTTTCCATCCCTCGCTGTCTCTCAGTGCACTGTCAGACGTACTAACTCTTAAATCGACTAGTCAGTGATGTGACGACACGTAACGTGTTTTTTATGATGCAGTCTGTGACATCTTTTCGAGGGAAGTGTAGTTAGAGATCCATGTCGTTGACGTGACGTGCTGCTCTACAGTGCTGCAAAAGTGTCAGAGCTTGATTTTTTTATTTTTTTTTTATATATATATTGTATTTCCATGATCCCATTTGTTTTTTTGTTTTTTTTTTAAGAAAACAGGCGTGTGTCATGGCTCAGCATGGTGTACTATAGCACTAGAAATGTGATGGTGTCTTCTCAGGCGAAGCTTTTCAGTTTTGTTCCTCCACGTTGTTTGTTTTGCCTGTTTTTGTGTTGCTGTCTTGCTCTGCACACACAGTATGGTGTCTGTATATGATGTACAGAGGAATTATTTTAAAAATGCGACTGGGGAACCATCAGTTTTTATGGTGTTCAGTGCTTTATAAGATGTTCTATAACTTTGAGGTTTGTTTTCATTTGATCTTCTCCTCCCTTTAACTCCTCTGTACTGATGTCACCCCCTCACCCCCATTTTTATTTTTTTTTTTTAAATCGAAATCTCAGCAGGGTCCATTTCTGTTAACGCAAGCGTCAGGACTCCAGGCGCTGCTCACACCCAAACTATCATTATATAAATCTTTGTGAAAGTAACAGCAGGGGTTTGTGTTGTGGGTTTTATCTGAAAGGTTCTAACCGAGTAAGCCACATGCACATCCAGGTTCATTAATATAAGTGTTGTTTTCTGTATTCTCGCGTCCTCAACCTTGTGAAATGATCTAGCAGTGCTCTTATTCATCCACCGTCAGCTGATACGGAGCAACACTGCGAAACGCGTTTCCTATCCACCCTAAAGCCGCTATAATAGATTTTCAGGTGCGTTTGGTTCAGCTTAAGTGTCACAGTGCAATAAGGTGGAATGAAAACCGGACTCAGTTTATCCGTCACTCACTCTGATCTTGGCCTCCTGTCTCCTGTCCTCTGTAAAACCTCTCGAATGGTGCTTGACCATTGATTATCTGTGTAGTGGAAACTGTGCACTTTTGCATGGTTTGCATCCTTCTTCACACTGGACTCCCACCTTCCTTCGTAATCGACCTCCGTGCCCCCCCGACTCCGGCCCAGCGAGACCTACAAAGTATCAGTGACTGGTACTAAAAGGATGTTTACATTTTTTTTTTTTCTTTTTTTTTTTTTTTTTTAAATGGTTGCGTTTTAAATAATTCCTCGGCTGTGTCGCTCAGATCCTCCAGCTTCCTCCTGGACTGTCCTCTTATATGTAAAGTGTACATTACCATGTTTCTTTTTTTTTTTTTTTTATACAATACTGCAACTTGCCTTTGTACATTTAGGCAAAAAAATAAATCTTTTTATGAGACAATCACATCTGTCCTTGAGTGGCTCTCTTCCTTCTCTCTTCCGTCTACTGGACACTTTAACAAATGTAAGGAAATCTTAAATGGACTTGTAGTATGTGACGATCACCGGCTTGATGGCAGAACTGATTTTTTTTTAAAAACGGGTAAGGAAAAGGTTTATTTAATGTACCACGTTAAATGCTGTAGCAAGTTCTCTGGCTTTGCACAGATATTTAAAAAAACGATATACATATATATATATATACATACAGACATGCATCAGTGTTAAACTTAAAAATGGTGGACAGGATAGAGGAGGAAAAACATTAATTCGATGTAACAGATGAAAAAGATAAACCCTTTCATTTGGAAAAGGGCTTTTTCCCCTAGAAATGGAAAGCGGATAGTGTTAGGAATCATTTTTATTATATTATGTATACTTTATACTTTGTTATATTCGTATTATATGGAATATTGGGTGAAAGCTCATTTTTTTTACAGCTTTATATCTTTACAATTCTATTACGCTTCTATTGCACGATAGCAAGAGCTGCGTGAATAAATTTTGGACTGTTCTAGTAATGTAATGCATTTAATCTAATCTTTTACAGCTCGATTAGTCTTACTGAGTTTCATGACTTCCAAGACAAATGTTTAATGATGCTTTATTTGTATGGAAAATTCTTGTGCTATTAACAATCTCATTCAAATCATTCTGATTAGATGACTGTTGAATCATTTTTACTACTGCTTCACTGTATTTTGTAATTTTAGCAGGGTTATATCTCAGCGTTGCTCGAAAGGTTTGAATAATTTTAGTCTAACCTGTAAAGTACAAGCATACTCAAAATTCGGAACGTGGTACCCCTGTGTTATTTTGGTAAACTACTGAAGTCCTCTCAGAAATTATTGATTTTTGAATTTTTTAAACAGTTTGAGATCCACGAAGAAAAGCTAATGATGTCTGAGAGACTCCAGCCTCTTCATTTGCATTTGCATCTGCAGCATTGAGCAGATGTCTTTATCCAGAGTGACTTACAAAGCCTTGTTAGAAAGGTAGCATCTTACCGACCAGTTTAATAGGAACGCTTGTACCCCTGTGATGATCCAGTCGTGCTCACTGAAACTCTACAACGGGAGGCTGAAAAGCGAGCATGCAGACAGGAGTCAAACGTGAGATAGATAGATAGAGATATATATAT
>JAOVYU010000004.1:4715708-4746352 GCA_025674565.1 Synodontis membranacea
TTGAAAAGTAATGTTTGGGAATATGAATTGTTTTTGTACTGAATCAATAAGGCAGAATTCATAAAATGTAATTTATAGCACTATTTGCACTGTAAAAAAATAGGATGCCTAAGACTTTTGCACAGTACTGTACATTTACAGTTCTGTAGTGGACCTCAAACCTGAGCAGAGAACAAACATCAAAGTCTGTGTCAAACTCAAAATCGGCAGCAGAGAGCCTTGAATTGCTTCAACCCTCGAAAATATCCAGGAAATTGCCTTGCCCTGATGTCCGACGTTCTTGAAGTGCAGATGCCGCTCGGAACACCTCGCCCAGCTCAGGCTCGCTGAAACATTTCAAGGGTCAGAAACTGAGACACGCCTCTGCCTCGAGTATACCAATCACATAACTTCTGAATAGCACTCAAGTCTGCATTTGCATCACTATTAAATCCTTCCTACTCTTGTATGTAAAAAAAAAAAACCAACTTGTATCGTTTACATCGTCCTCTCTTTCCTCAGATATAGACAGGAATTTTTCACAGTGTAAGGTCAGGTGAGAACGTTGGCTCTCAATAAGAAGACAGGTCTTGTGTTTGTATTAAGTGTGTGTGTGTGTCTGAAATGCCAGAAATGTTTGAATATTCGAGTCAGAGGAAGAGAATGAATGAAGCGACAGGCAGGAAGGATATGACACGGACTGTGGGATGGGCCCGAGCACTGACTCATTACCGAAAGCTCACCAAACGGACGGCTTTCTGAACGAAACCAGGACCGGTAAAGGGAATGGGGCGAGGCAGAAGACATTTTCTGATGCTTTACTGAAGTGACCATGACGATTACGGCAAGACTTTTGTCCAGAAATGGTACTGGTGCCGTGGTAGCCAAAATCTTTAAAGCTTGATGTATTTGAAACAGATTTCATGTATAACGTTGCTATAAATCATTTCCTATTCCACGTCTGATCTCGTCACGGTTATTTTCCCTTCTTCAGAGTGATTCACTCCTGCTCGTTGACAGCAGTTTCACTCTCCGCCCCGTCTGCTCTAATACCTAAAGGCTGACATGAAATGAAACATACCCCTCATATCCAGCTCATCTAGACAGTTCACAGGGCGCATGATTACTTTCTCTGAGACCCACTTTCCTTTTCGGATCTGTGACTAATTGCTCTGAGGCAGCGCGGCTTGGACACAGAGCTCTGTTCAAACTCGAGCCGCTCTCAAGACCCCGAAGCCTTTTCCCTCTCCAGTCCCTCTGCCTCACATCATTTAATCTTTCTGTTCTATCTTTTCGCTCATTAGGTCAGTAGTTATTACATGACCTTAATGTGGAGCTGAAATGATCAATTAATCTCTCTGGTTATAATTGAATCCTCGTTGGATCGGAGCATTTCCCTGCACCGGATAAATCCTAATTAGGCCATGTCATTTGCCCCTGCCGTCGGTCTTCCAGTACTTTGGAAAATCGCTTTGGTTTCGGATGCGTTTACGTGCAAAGAGCCTCCGATAAATACTTCTCGCCGAACTATGTGTGATGTTTTATTCCGGGCGGAGGTTTTTAATTGCATCCAGAGGCCGGTGCTAAAGCTGGGAGCTTTCTTTCCTTTATTTAAACTTGTTTAATTACACAGCAGATGTGGACACCGTATGTGCCGCCAACCGTTCGTCAACCTTTTTCATCAACATTGAAAATGTTTCGGCGTAAAAGCTCTCTAAAATACTTCCGTCCCTCCGTCCGTCCACAGGCAATGGGAACATTAGCAGTAGTTCTACAAAGTACCCCTTGGATAGAGAGATTTTTTTTGTAAGCCAAGAAAATACAACTAATTCTCAGACGACTTGACCAGGATTTGCGTTAACCAAGGATTTGTCATCATTTGCAGAATCTTAAAAGCATTAACAGAGCAGTCTGAATGCTGTCTGTCATTTAACACACAGCTACGCAAAATAAGGCATTCGTTGTAGGTGTTTGTGGCATTTTTTCGTCTTCTACTGTAGAACATCAGACCATTTTAGCAGGTCTAGCCGTCGTAATGGGAAAAAGAGAACTGATATGTGCTCATTCACTAGCAGTATGGCATGTTTTCATTCCTACGAACACAGAATACAGTGGAACCTCTGATCACGTACAAATCGGGTTACGATCAAAAAGTTGGCCAAAATGCGAGTTTTTCAAAAAGTTGGGAAAAGGCGAGTCACATTAGACCTCTATTTGGTGAAAACTGGTCCACCATCTAAACACATCAGAAGCTCCTGAAATAGAAGAAATCACAAAGAGAGAAAACACTTTAACAGCCCTCCGTCACAGAGCCGGACTCTCCATAAAAACTGTAAGCTCCTCTAAACCCAGCTTCCTTCTCACTTCCTTCACCACAGAACTCCACTCATGCTAGTTTAGTTTTCTTGGTTGTTTAGGGTTATTTTCTGTATAAATTAAGGATTTTTTAAACTTAATGTGCTTAAAACTCTAGATTAAAAAAGTCTATACAGCGAGCGGTCCGTAAGGCTCTAGCGTGAACTTGGCCTTGCACGAGCTCCTGCAGTGTTAGTTTTCTCTGTTGTTCAAGGTTTTCTCAGAGTTATTCAACGTTTTTACATTTATTTACTATTACACTGTTCATTCTATGGTATAAATAGCTATTTTTGTGCTTAAAAATCTTTAAAAAAAAATTACATACGGTTCGTACGGTCTGGAACGGATTAATCGTATTTACATGCAATCCTTTGGGGAGACGACCAGAGTTTTGGAGCGGATCACGGTCGTGACCAGAGGTTCCACTGTATGTAGTAGTGTTTCATATCTTCTGAGGTAGTGAACAATGGCAGCAAATCACTTGCAATCGCTGCTGTGCTCCTAAATACGCAAATAATTCAAGCAAACATACATACTAGAGCTTTCACTGATTTTCTACCGAAGTGCAATTCGCCAGGGTAGCATAAACAAACCGGGTAGCCAGCCAAGTGTGAAAGCTGTAGCTAGCTGTTTACTGCTTACTTTAATCAGGATTACACCGTTAATAGGCTGTTCAGATTCTCTGTCACTCGTGGATTTCAGCACCTAAACAATCTTCAGCGTTTCGACGGGAGCGTTATTCATTACCGGATAAGATGGCACAGTTGCTGTGAGAAAGGAATCAATCGTTTAATTGGCAAATGTCAAAAAAGACGGATAAAAATAGACCCGAATGGAATTTTTACAACTGTCATTACTCAGCGTAATGATGTAGTGTAATGCAACCTCTGGACTTAGTCATGCTGGCAAAAATACCCCAGTTTAAAATGCCCTGTTTAACAGAGAGTTAAGCCAAGAATAGGAAGACTACTTCACTACAGTATGTGCTCACTTCATGTGGTCTAACAGTGTTGTTAAGTCTATGCCGTCAGTAACACTGCTGCCTGCACGGGTCCTGATTTTGGGGTCTCACCTGCTCTCCTGGATTTCCTCAGAGTTCTCCAGTTTCCTTCCATCTGCTTAAGACATCTGCCAGTATTTGGTCTTAATTCCCACTGGAACTGTACTGTGTTTAATCGACCCAAGTGTGAATGCATGTGCAGTATCAGTCAAAAGTTTGGAGATATCTACTCATTCATTGTAGATTTTCTTCGTGACTATTTTCTACGTTGTAGGACAATTCTGAAGACATCAAAAACCAAAAGCCGGTGTTTTTTTTTAACCTTTATTACAGCTTTGCACGATAATGGTATTATCTTAACTAATTTCATGAGGTAGTCACCTGGAATGTGCCTCGTCAAAAGTTAACTTGTGGAGTTTCTTGCCTCCGTAATGCATTTGAGACCTTGGTGGTGTCTGTGTACAGTAAACAAACCTATTATACAACTGTAGTAATTGATATGTCAAGAACAGCTCAACTAAAGTAAAGAGAAACGACAGTCCATCACCACTTTAAGGCGTGAAGGTGTCTTAAGTAATAAAACCAAAGAAAATCCATTGAATTAGAAGCCGTGTCCAGACCTCTGACTGTAGGTTCCTGGTGCCCTGTGATAGTGAGAGAGTTCCTTCTCTGATTTGCCCCTAAACGCCTCAGTCATACTGTTACTGTTTATATTTTGTACAGGTTTTTGGTTTTAAGACGGGTCCAGGCTCAGGCATTGCTTCAGCTTGGCCTGAAGGCATGTTGACAGGAATCCAGGAAAAGCTCTTCCATAATTCCAGGGGCTGTTTCTAGGAGCATTTTGTGAATAATATTAGTGTCGTGGGAACGCAGTCCTCCCTCACGGCTCACACGCCTATAGCTCTTCCCTTCTGAAAGACTCGCGTCCGAGACGCTTTTGACAGATGAGCAGATCGTCACTAAAGCAGGGAGCGATAAATTACCGTCAGCCACGTTCCCGAAACCACGCCAGGACAAGGAGGCCAGATCAGGACACTTCGTGTGGGGATTTCTGTGACACACTCCTCACATTTCAAGATGGTTATACAGTCAGCGCAGCTCTGTTTTTCGTAGCTCTGTTGAGCTGTTGCAGATTATTGGGCCTGTAGGAGCGATGGCCAGGTCTCTGCTTTCCATACCATGAAGAGGCCTTCTGCTTCTCCTCCTCTACTAAACATTCCCTCATGTTCAGCTTCGAGAAGAGTTATGACAGTCATATTTCTGCACTTTATCATTTCATGTGCGTCTGCCCCTGCCCCTGCCCAGGCCAACCCTTTCACGTTGTTCTTGAAGAACCGATGGAGTGTTGCACTCCTTTTACCCTGGACAAAAAGTGCAGCTGCTCTTGCACCGTGATGTGATTTAGATTTGCGAATACAGATATGAAGTCTGTAGTTCTGTTTAAAAAAAAAAAAAAAAAGCTTGTGCATACTCCAGATGGACGTGCACTCAATGATTCAATGGCTACCCCAAGAAAAAAATTATGACTATTGCACCAAAAAGCACCTTGAATGATCCAGTGATCATCTCCTCTTAAGGCACAGACCTCTCTGCATTTTCAATCAGAAAACTTTGACGGACAGAACGCACTTATCTCTCTGCCGCTTGCTTAAACACACTGAAGCTGACATCTTAATTGAAGAATTGGCCATCCCCGCGCAACCCATTTCCCCCTGGAGGTGTCTGCCAGACTGCGTCCGACATGAAAAAGTCTTCATGCCTCTATTAATATGTCTCACACACACAGAGCTGCACAACATCCACTTGATGTTTGGCTTCTCCTGTCCTGTCCAAAGAGAGAGCTATATATTTAGTTTGTCAGGCTAAATCCGGCAGCCATCTGTACAATAATCTGTGTTTGACGTAACCTTTTCTGGACATCTCTCCTCTGCTGGAGGAGATGACTTAACTCCACTTTTTCAGATGTGTCACGAGAGAGAGAGAGAGAGAGAGAGAGAGAGAGAGAGAGAGAGAGAGAGTGCATCAGTGACTATATGATAGCCTGGTTGCAGGGAGGGAAGGGAGCGGACCAGCCGTTCTCCAGACGGACAGAGGCAGCCCAAAACGACCCGTGGAGGAATTTGTTTACTTGTGGTGCGGCTACAAATAACTGTGGCGTTTATACACTGAAGGACTGCTTTCCATTCCAGGCAGCTGTACAACAAAAACAGGCCAAAGAGGAAGGCGTGGTGGAGTCGCAGCTCATATTTCAGTGAGCCCGTCATCATCAGATGGCATTTGACCACTGTGTGTGTGTGTGTGTGTGTGTGTGTGTGTGTGTGTGTGTGTGTGTGTGTGTTTTATGAATTTCATTTCAGGCAGAAATTCCTTTTAAAAAAAATCACTTATTTACTACTATCACGATAAAGCTACAATATAAAACTACAAAAGTACGGCATCTACGGTTTATTTGTAGAGTTTACTATTTTGACATCTTGTTATGGCAATATTGGAGGAAACTACATTCAGATCAAATGAAAAGAAGATTCACATGGTAAAAATTGTGAATTCACAAAACGAATTCAGAGGAAACAGGACCTAAAAGACGCGCCTTTGCTTCTTTTGGTCAACTCTGATTTTCTTTAACCTGACGTGAATCGCGAACCTCGGGTTTGTTATCCGTTATGAAAGGAGAGGCAGGGCTGCGATCTGCTGTCTGACTGTGAAGATTTACTTTGTTAACATGGAGGTGTTTCTGTGGAAAATAATCTAATTGTTTTCTCTCTGTCTGCTAAATTTTTAGGCAGTACAGTAAAAATTGTTCTCTGCTGACTGATTTTCTAAATATTTTGTGCAGAAGGCAGACCACAGAAAAGCATGTAAGCTATATGGCCAACGTGACCAGAACATGCTCCGTGCTGGACTCTGGTGTTCTTCCACTCCAACCTTTTGGACTTTTTAGTTTGAGTTTGAGAACCAGTGTGTTAATGCAAGGTGAAAATATTACACACAGAAATATAAAACTCAAGTTCTTTACGATGTAAGCCATTTCAGATGAGTGTCCTTCGTGGGAGTATCTGTTATTTTAATTCAAATGAAAACAAGAAAGTTCACGTGCTATTGAACATAAACCTAAATCAGAATCAAGCTTAGAACAACACAATGAGCTTAAGAGTTTAATAAAAAAAAAAATAAAATAGCTAAGCTAATACTCCACACGAGACAAGAAGACTGAAGTCTGTTATTGCAGTAAAGAAAGTGCTGCTTGTTATCGTCCAGTAAGAACAAATGGTTTTAGCCGGAGCTGATGACATTTTTGCTCGTCTCCCTTTCATTTATTGTACTGGATGTATTATTTTTAACCACACACACAGGAAATGCAACGTCCTCGTCCCTTCAGAACGTTATTGTTTGCCGAGCGTTTGGCCTTCGGACTCCATACACGCGGTTGTTGTTATTGTATGCCATCATTCTTGCAAATTGAAGCCGCCGCACCATTTACAACAATCACCTTCTGTTCTTCTCTTCCCAGGCCTTTGGCAACGCAAAGACCGCTCACAATAACAACTCGAGCCGCTTCGGCAAGTTCATCCAAGTCAACTATCAGGAGAGCGGCACCGTCAGAGGGTAAGAGAGCGCCTTTGTGCTGTCGAACAGCAGTCAGCGTGATCCGTCACTACGATCCAGGCCTTCCGTTTCGTAGCAGAATTTCCGAATGTTTATTTTAAAATACTCAATAAATTTATTTGTGGATTTAGGAATATTAACAGGAATAGACACGAATGCTCAGGGTTTTCTCCTGATAGCCAGAGGAACAGGTGACAACGCGAATAAAAAAAAATGTATAGGAGCGAGACCATCTTTTCATTTTTATAAAAACACTCTTTTTGCACCTTGTAACTAGGATACCGTTAAAAAAAAGTGGGCAGGTGTAGGTGAAAGCAGCGATGAGAAATCCTGCACAGTTATACAGGGGGGAAAAAATGATAAACTCTTCGCCACGCTGTATTTAGATAGTTCTCAAAGCTTAGATTGTTTAGATTTGGCGAGTGTCGTGGTGCGTCTCAGACACTAACGGCTGTTGTATCGGTCAGTCAAGCACTTCAGCACGGTGTCACTCTGACTTCCTGCCTCTTAAGGAAATACTCGGTGCTGACAAGAACTCTGGGGCACTTTGAAATCTGAAGCGTGTAGAACTGTAAAACTTCTGTGAATCTACATTAGAACTAAACGTTATAACTCGACTCGTATATCCCAGTGATACCGTTATTGATGTATTTGTAAAGCGGGTGTCCAGCTAGCGCACACATTAGCCTGCAGCCCTGATAAAAACGCACCGTAATCAACGTTAATACACAAACAACAGTTGTTCATGTACTGAATTATGCCGAGATAAAAATAGACATCAGCAGTAGCTTTTGATGTCTGGATCCTTTGATTGGTTTCCCAGTCGACTGGAAGAGCGGCGTGTGTAGCTGCGTCCTCTTCTTACGTCAGTACCGCCGTGAAAATGTAAATGTCCTTATGGCATTGACATTACTAACACAATCATCTGTCCTTACAGCTTACTTACTTTATTTATTTATTTATTTTTATTTTATTTTATTTATTTATTTATTTATTTATTTTAGTGCCAGACCCTATATTTTAGCATTTTTGTTTTAATAAAACATTGTTTTGTTTACAAGATGTACTAAAATTTTGATGAAAGCGAATAGAGAATCGTTAGATCTAATCTAACCGGAAAAATCATTTAAAAATCACGCTAATTATGGATTTATGGGGCATTGCGTATACCGAGTCGGAGTCTTTCGTCTATAGGATTAGCAGTTCTACCCTCCAGGTGTGTCAGCCTTTAATAAAGCACTCATTAGAGATAAAATAGGATTCAGGAGCGAGCTGTTCCGAAAGGATTTATCTTTCCGTATTTAATCGCTTTTATTTCGGCAGGCCCCTAGCATGTAGTAGTGATTATTTAAGGAATAAAAGAAAAACACTGAATGCTTTTATAGGAAGGTAATCTACTCCTGGGTGGTGTGATGCGGCTGAAATGAAGCAGGGTCACTGCCGATTTGTTTTTCAGTAACAGCTCCTCCCATAGCGTTTCATTCCTCTTAAACCACAGCAATCTGACCACCGTTAAATGTCTTTCTGATTAACAAAAAGCATATGTTTATCCGTTTCTAGTTACATTTACAATTGCGGACACAGGACACGCTGTTATCACTTGGGTTATAGAAGCTATTCACTTGTTAATTCTCTCACCAGTTACCATTCTCTCACTGTTACAAAGCTCTGACACTGTAGACTCCGTCTATAAAAACGTCTCCTTCACCATGTCACCCGTTAGACGTTCTACTTTTAAAATTAGTCTTAGATTATGTGACGTGTCTGCCGTGCAAGTCCCCGTGTCTAGATACCGTAACGTATTAGGACAAGCGCATTCTGATTTGACCAATCAGATTTGAGAATTCAACAGGTATGAACTGTAATAAAACATAAAGTCCAGGTATTTAATCATAAATGAAGTTGGGTGTAAATGTTCAGAGTTATTTTTAAGCTATTTCATCTTTTTTTTTTTTTTTTTCTTTTTTTCTTCCAGTGCCTATGTGGAAAAGTACCTGCTAGAGAAGTCTCGGCTCGTCTATCAAGAGCACAACGAAAGGTAGGAACCGTATTGTGTGTACGCGTGCGTGCGTGTGTGTTCTATTTATTTATTTATATATATTTGTGATATGTTTTTAATAAGATATATGTTAATATGGTTGCACTGAACATAATGCTTATTGATTCGGTGTCGATTAGCCTGCGTCACAGAAAATGAATCCCTCATTTGGCTTCAGCTCTGACACAGCGGCAGCAGTGTGAATAAATCCACTTTTGTGTTGAAAAGGTCACATGTGGGAACGATTGCGCCACACAGGCTGCGCTGTGTACGCCGCGTACAACAGCCTCCCAGTCACACGTACAGAACTCGCCCTCCGTGCAGCCCACAGCGATCGGAAAAAGCTAATCTCTCCGGTTTTAACATCCATGGCGTGTGAAGGAACCAACGGTTTCTGAGCGCCAGACCATCATTTCCTGACAGCGTGGGGTTTCAGCTCCACGAAGGCAGTCATTTGGTTTGTGTTGTACGTGATACGACAGAAGAAGAGTACACGGACATACACAGATAGTGTTTGTATTGTTTGCATGATTTCTTTCAGTTCGGTAATTTCCGGCGAGTGCAGTTAATGAACCCTCACAAGCCTCTCTTCTTTTTAATAAGACCAAAAACAAACCAGTCCTTGTCATGTTACAGAGAATTTCCTCTGTCTGGGAAACATACTTTTGCAAAAACTCTTCATGCTCTTTTTCATGTGTAGTATTTTTCTGTTTCTTTTGTTTGTTTTTTTTGGTTCCATGTTGCTCTTTTTTTTTTTTTCAGTTTACTGGTCAGTAAGGACGGTGTGTGCATGTGTGTGTGAGAGAACATGCATTAATGCTGTCATGGTCACTTTATTGAGATAGATTGCTAACTTCAAACTCCCACTGCTTAGCGAGGGGCTTCCTCCAGCTCCAGCTGCTCTGTGACCCTTGACCTCCAGCAGCATGCACTGTTCACTGACCCTCTGCTGGGGGGGGGGGCATGACAAACTCTCTCTTTCTCTCTGTAATCACCGCTGTACGTCTGAACCAGTGGAAAAACCGTTGCGTTTGTTGCTCCTGACTCCAGCTGTGTTTTTTTTCCTTACAGGAACTACCATGTGTTTTACTACCTGCTGGCAGGCGCGAGCGAGGAGGAGAGGACGGCGTTCCACCTCCTCAAGCCTGAAGAATACCATTACCTCAGTCAGGTAACCAGATGCCTCACCGAAGCCCTTAAAGATCTGATTATCTCTGAAGTGCTGTGTGTGTGTGTGTGTGTTTGTGCATGCATCACTGTTCTGCTCACCGAGGCCCAAACCGGATGGAAGGGAAAGCCACGTGCAGAGGAAACTCTTTCCATTGTTCCTGATGTAGCCTCACATAGAAAAGCTAATCTCTCACAGAAAAGCAGCTCTTAAACCACGCTGTCATTTCTCTAACACACCATTTTCTCTCTTCTGTGCACGTGCTACGTGTTGTTACCATGTCCTATGTGTCCCATGTTTACATGTGGGCTTTTAGCTATACTGTATATACAGTGCCCTGCACAATTATTTTAAAGGTTAGGAAAAAGTGTCCGAATAAAATCCACATTTTCGTGAAGTAGCTTCATCTCACACTAAAAAAATGAGAAAAATCCAGCCTTTGACTGAAACAAATTTGTTCAGAGAAAAAGCATGTCCCTCATCATGAAATAATTATTTTCAACAAAAACACGAGATGCAGTTATTGGCACCCCTGAATTTGATGCTATTACATCCTCACTTTGCCAATAAAATAGCACTGAGTTTTCAACTATAACATTTTGTAGGGTAGGAGAACCAGGGTTGCCATGGAAAACTTTTTTGGAAAAGTTTTGGAAGTTAGAAATAATTTTTCCAAGCCCTGGAAAAGTTTTGGAATTCTTGGACAGAGAGGAAAAGTTTTGGAAATTTATTTTTGTTTCCCGTTTCCCCGCTTCGCTCCGCAATGCACGAACTGCGCTTTGCCCCGCCCACTCGTTCGCTCGCTCACGGTTTTGGAAAATTTTCCTAATGTACTGGAAAAGTTTTGGAAAAGTCATGGAAATTGATTCTACCAAAGTTGGGGCATCCCTGGAGAACACCTTGCAAATATCCGTCATACCTTCCAGATAATCTGTTGGCATGGAGGTGGTATCATCTGGAGGTTTTGGAGACTTTACTTTTTCCTTGTAATTCACCAACAGTGATCTTTGGAGATTTTTTTTGCCACTCTTACCGTCCTCCTCACTGTACGTGGGTCCACTTCCAGGCAAGTTTGTAACAGTTCCAGTTGATGTCTGCTTTTTATTATTGCTCTAAAAGTAGAAATGGGCACTTATGAAGGTCAGCACAGTTCTCCATCCTTTGGTTTGTGATCTCTCGTCTTTCCAATGCTGATGGGACGGCTCAAGTTCCTACACAGTCCAATCAACTCAAATGGGAATTCAATTACATGTTCATTATAATTGCCAAGGGTCCCAATAATTGTGGCACGTGTGTTTTTGTTGAAAATGATTATTTCTTGGTGAGGGATCTGGTTTTCTCTGAATAAATGTATTTCAATTAATGGTAGGGTGGATGTTTCTGTAACATGAAGCTACTGCCAAAAGTTGGATATTTTTCCAACCCATTTTTCTGACCTTACAATAACTGAGAGCGCTGTATGCATGTTGCGTATTGCGCATCTGACGGTTCATTTCTCACAGCTTGCTTTTCTCCCCTTCTATCCATGTACACCTCCTCAATGGGTGGAAATATCATTCCTCCGAGATCACGATGCAACGTGTAAAACAATGCCGAAGCTTTTTGTCTCTCTGTCGAGGCTTCTGTTTCTTAGCCCAGAAAAAGAGGCGTAACTTCCCACTCGGCCCAAAAAAAAAATATTTTCTTGCATCTTTATTGAACGACCTTTGGAACAGTCTGTAAAGCAGGCTGGGTTTTTATTTCCATCTAAATAAATTCATTTATTTAACCTTTATTTAACCAGGTTAGTTACTGGGAACTAACCAGAATAGTTACCACAAACAGCATTCAGTCCCAGGATGTAACATAACACTTAAAAAATAAAATAGTAACAAACTTAAATAAGCTTCACAGATAATGAATCCTTACTGTACGATGGTCAGTTGATTTATTTTTCTTTACGTTATCATAAAGCAGCTTTACGGAATTCCCGACACGACTCCAGCACGCCCATAACGCCGGCCCGCCCACGAAACTGAGTTTGAAAGCATAGAATGACAGTTAATATAAAGTATTCAATATAATTTCTTTTATTAGTACAGTGACAAATGTTTTCGATTATACACACACACGTCTTACACAACTACTGTATGTGTAACGGTCACTTGGCAGCCCCAAAAGCTCGGGTGTGAACGCCGCCAACAGGCCGTCTTTTCATTCCCGTTCAGACAGAATGCTGGCTTTCATACCGCTCCCGCAAATTTGTTTTTGCTCTCGAGGTTATATGCGGAAAATAATCAAAGGAAGATTTATGTCCGAGATTACCAGCTGTCCTCAAAGTAGCCAGTGCGTGTCAGTGGCGAATTCCAGACGTTTTTCCCGAGCTCTGTCACAGCTCCACTGTTTCTCAACTTTCGGATCAAATGACACTTCCAGGAACGAGCAGAAAATGTCGAGAATTTCATAAGTTATGCCCAGAATTCCACACACACACTCCAACCTGGACGAGTTGTGTCAGTTTCTGTTTATTTAAAGGTTGGATGTCTCAGTTTAAAAAAAAAAAAAAAAAAAAAAAAACATCAGACAGTTCCACTGAACTCAGCCTGAACTTCGATAGAATTCACCCTACAGTAGGTATGCAAGTGTCAAGTAAGGCTCATCTGTACACTGCACAAATTCATAGCATAAAGAACATCGACATGTATTATCTGAAGGCATCTCTGTGGAGGTTAAGCAATAGTTGGGGGAAAAATGTAGAAATGTATGCAAATAACAATAATATATATATTTTAAATATATGTCTGCCTAAAAACACGTCAATGCAGTTTCAATATTTTATTCATTACATTTTCTAATCTCTGGCTAACCAGTGGTTCCTCTTGTGCTGGAAGAGCACCTACCCTGATCAAAAATAGTCCCTCAAAACAACATCCTAAAAACTATGATCATCCTCAGTTCCTGCAAAAAAAAAAAAAAAAAAAAAAAAACGGAATACTTCCTCCAACAGTTCTAAGAACTGTGAAAAAGTTCCTCTGGTCCGAAAGCACCTAATGAGTACCAAAACCATGTATGGAAAAAAACAATGCATGACTGATTGCATCTTTCACTTAATGCTTATTTTTCCCTCTTCCTTTTATATTCCTGAATAAGTGTGTGTGTGTGTGTGTGTGTGAGTGTGTGTGTGTGGTTACTACTCCTCATTAATATGAACGATGTAGACGCTTGAGCTTCTCAACAGATGTCGTGTAGTTATTTGTATAATCCGGTGTCATGCATGTATCAAGAGCTGAATGCACCTTTATGCCTCACTAATACCGCATGTAGAGAGTGTGGAATGTCTGAATGTTGCCTAACCTCGTGTACCTTACTTCCAGATGACAAAGAAACCACAGAAACTACACTGGGATTATTACTATGAGAGCGAACTGGTCAGTATCTGTGTGTTCAACAGCATGTGTGTTGGTGCTGTAGGGATGCGGCTCGCTGGCTTCCTCACCCTCTGTTTTTCCTGTAGGTCTCACTTTGCGCAAGAGACCGCCCCTCATGCTTCGTGTGTGTGTGTGTGTGTGTGTGTGTGTGTGTGTGTGTGTGTGTGTGTGTGTGTGTGTGAATGTAGTGTGATTTGGGTGCCCCCCCCCCCCTTTTTTTTCTGAACAGCTATTTCTTTTTTGGTCACTGTGCTTAATAGATAATCTTAAACCGGATACACACGAAGCCCAGCACAAGTATTCACAATACACCCAGTGTTTAAGCCTCTCACGTGTGTGTTTGTAGTGTATTCACTCTGGGTCAGATCCGAGGCTATCTGTTAGCAAACACTGACTGAGATTGAACAAGCAGTTGATATGTAAGAGTTCAAACGCACATATTTGCATTGGGAGTGTGTGTTTTTTTTTTTTTTTTTTTTTTTTTTTTTTTTTTTTTTTCCCTTCTCCACTCCACTTGTTGACATAGCCTCGTAGTAACCGCTTTGGCAGGCCTCTGAACCATCCCGATAGAGCAGAGTTGCTCCTGAACTTGACCTCTGACCTCAGAGTGAGTATCTCTTGCATTAAAGGTTAAACTGTGAACTGCATGACGGCTTTCTGTAACGAGATCACCGGGTCTGGAGCTTAGCCTGTTAAGTTCTCGTGCACAAAATCAGTGACTAAAAAAGGTTTGTGTTGGTACGAGTTTGCCTGTTTGTTTTTTTTTTTGTTGTTGTTGTTGTTGTGCAGTAATTCTACACTTGTGAATGCAAACACTGTGTTTATTATTTTAGTCAAATTTTGACCAAAAGGTAAGCGATTCATTCATCCTCCTACCTCTGTAAGTCTCGTTTACAGTCTTGCGAAAGCTCGCCGTGTGTCCTTGAGCGAGTACGGAATGTTATTAATACGAATGGAAATAAGGACCTTGGGGAATTTCTGCTCCGTGCCAAAATATTAATCCCCTGAATGCAAGCAGTTCTGTAATAGCTGTCATGCCACTTGGAGCTTAAACCCTAAAACACCTTCCTATAACCAAGGGTTTGTTTTGCTTGGAAAGCCCGCTGACAGTTAACATGAGAAATTGCCCCTTCTACAGTTCCTGCACTGGAAACGTGAACACTAACAGGCTGGATCCTGGTCTGAGCGTGGCACTGATTATGCTCCAGAGCTATTTGCCTTTCCGTCGCTCTGGTATGCTGTAATTATACGATCAATGGTCGAGGTGGGAGACGAAGGAGACCCTGTCTCATTACAGGACCGACGTTGTGTAAATGCGCTTGTGTTTTCACGAGCAGGAAGACGCGCTCAGTGCCAGCTCGAGAATTCTGCTGTCAGTGACAGTTTTCCTCATGCGCACTCTCTCTCTCCCTCTGAGTCTCAATACCTCCCACACCGTTTACTATCAAGACTGGGAGGAAAGGGAGGGCTAACAGACCTCCAAAATGAGGTGTATCTTTATGACTAATCCAAGCCTAACAAGTTTAAGAGACAGCACCAATCTCTGTTCAGTGACTCCTACAGACTTGAATGTCTGCTACGTCCGGGCTCAGAGCCATTACATTTCAAACCCTGTTAAACATGCGCTACACCGAACACGACCCTGAATTTATACTCCCTTTATTATTTAGATTCCCTGCTCCTCTGCTGTAAGCCAGCTTGCATCATGCTGCTGCTCAGCTCCATTACATTCAACATATTAAGTAATGAATTGCTGCTTCCCTTATTGCCTTTGCACATGTGCTCGATTGCCTTTGCACTCTAAATTTTCCACCGCATGGGCAGAACGTACACATGCTACTATTCACCAGGCTCCTTATTTCTAACCCAAAAACGACCGATTTGAGCAAATTTCATAACGAGATGCGTCAGTGCCGAGAAAGACGACAAGCAGCTTCGCATTCACACGTGGTTATGTCTCCAGGTGGTTTATATACTGTAAGTAGGTGAGTTTCCATCCATCTGTTTTTTTATGCAGATGTTTATCTGAACCTAAATATCATTAGTATAATCAATACCATTACAGTCACAATTACCCTTTTTCTATATTGAGTAAAATATTAGAAATATTAGACAAATGCCTCAAACTTACAAAATGCAAACAGATGCATTTACCATAAATTCTCATGAACAGATGTTTGTGCCCATGCAAGTAAGCTTGCGCAAGAACGATCACTCTCGCAGTGAGTGTATTCTGGAGAAGAACCTTTACCACTATAAAGAATCGAAAATGAAGTGATAGGAAAAGTATAAATGGTGAGTAATATCCTTAACTAGCAGTGCTCGGAGGAAAAAAAAAAAAAAAAGCAGTCCGTTTAATAAGAATAAGTAAAGTTAAGTGGAAAATAAAGTACAGGTTAAATCAAAGAAATAAGTAAATACAGAAGAAAGATAAAAAGGTAAATTAGAAAAAGACAAAGTAAACGCGGAGGTACAAGACTCTGGTAATAGCAATGAGAAAGGATATACGCTATATGGACAAAAGTTTGTGTTCACCTGAACATAACACTCTCCCAGTTCAGATTTAGTCCCTTTGCTGTTATAATGACCTCTGTTTTTCTGGGAAGGCGTTCCACTAGATTTTGGAGCATGTCTTTGGGAATTTGTGTCCATTCACCACATGAGCGTTAGTGAGGTCAGGCGCTGATGTTGGGTGAGGAGGCCTGGGGTGCAGTTGGAGTTCATTCAGTTCACAAAGGTGTTCAGTGGGGTTGAAGTCAGGGCTCTGTGTAGAACCACTCAAGTTCTTTCACACCAACCTCAGCGTACCATGTCTTCACTGAGCTCGCCCCACTGTGCACAGTGGCATTGTCATGCCGGAACAGGTTTGGGCCTCTTAGTTACTCTTAGTTGTAATGATGATACAGTATATAACAACATCCTAAACAATTGTGTGCTTCCCACTTTGTGGCAGCAGCTTGGAGAAGGACCACATACTGGTGTCATGTTCAGGTGTCAGGTGTTCAGGACATGTTCACGAACTTTTGTCCATATAGTGTATGAACATCAAGTTTATACCAGGTTTATATCTTTTTATCTGGTGATATCTTCTTGAAAAATAAGGATGAGGCAAAAATAAAGATAACAATTACAGTATGTATTCTTCAGTTTCTAAATTTTTTTTTCGGTTTGTTGTATTTGGATCAAGCTAGATATTTAAATATAGCCTAAAGACATTAAAGTAACAGCAGCGACTGTTAGAATCTTTTCTCAAAATTGTGAATGTACACAGTTTAGCTGATGCTGAGACAGAAAGGCAGCCTTTATACTTATACACATGTACAGTATAATTAGTGCCATTCTGATTTTGTTTGAAATTAGTTATAGTGGGAGTGATTTTTAAACTTTCTACTAGCGATGCCAATTGCTCCAGCATGTCCACAGAGAACTCGGCTAAACGCGGAGACACAACTCTGGTATTAGGTTTAGGGTAAATTTGAAGAGGGAGATGGAAACAAAATGAATAAATGATGCAGAAGCGTGTATTGGTCTGTGTGGTATGATCTCGTCGTGTCTTTTAATTATATTCTGGTAGCTATTGAGGATGGAAACATTCACGGTCATGGACTTCACTGCAGATCTAAATTTGCTGAACATTTGTAAAAGCATTTGGATGGAAAACACTTTACGTGTTGGTGTGGGAAGCCCTGCTGGAACGCAGCGTACGCGTCGTGCATGCTTGAGTTGGAACGCAGCAGTGTGTAGTGATATGAAGGTGCAACGCATAACTGCACCTTTGCGGAGACCTCACACTGTGGTGAAGGGTTTAATGGTCGGTGACTCGATGCTTCTTGAAACCAGCAGGACTGCTTCACAGTGGAAGGGGAGGATCTGAAGCACGACTTTGAGCGTCTGCAGCTGGCCATGGAGATGGTGGGGTTCCTTCCGGCCACACGAAAACAGTCAGTCGCTCACATCTCACGTTAACGCTCACAATTCTCAACATTCAGGTTTTAACTAAACTGCTTTGTCCTTTTCTTTTCTTTCTTTTTTTTTTCCCCCTCTTCCTTGCAGAATCTTTTCTCTGCTGTCCGCCATCCTTCATTTAGGCAACATCCGATATAAGAAGAAGACGTACCGGGATGACTCCATCGATATCTGCAACCCTGACGTTCTTCCCATTGTCTCAGAGCTACTGGAGGTAAAAACTCGGATCACCTTTGCTCATGTATTGTATTTTATATGTAGATGTGTTTCTAGAGTTGTTTTTATTTCCTTGGCCATTTGTCACCTTCTCGAAGTGCGCACTTTAATCAACTTCCGCACTTAAAAGCACACACCCGGACTCCATCAGTGCAGTGCCGGCTCTAACGCTTTTTCATTAAAGCTGGCATTAAAGCTGGCATAGAGCTATCCCGCACTCCCTCCCTTCTGCTTCACTCCCATATTTCAGGATGAAGTCAAAGCTTGACTGTGTTTCAGGCTTCCCAGAATTATTGGCTCTTAAGTCAGACTCCGCAGAAATTCGCAGAAAGCCGAGTGCACGCCGCAGAGCTTTCAGAACTGCTGAAGCGCTCATGCTGCACAAATTTAATCACTTCTGATAAATTGTTTGGGAATGTCGGGGTGTGCACACTGCATGAGTGATCACAAGGCTCACGCTACACACACACTCAAAAAAAAAAAAAAAATTCACCAGGAGAGATCCTCATAGAAGCACGATTGATCTCCAGAATCCCTCTTTCTCATAAAATAAACACAGTTATCATGTGACTTTGTTACTGTTTTATACAGAAAGAGTAAAAAAAAAAAATGAAATAAGAGGAAAAACAGGTAGGAAGGATTGGTTGGGTTGAGAGAGGATTGTCTGTTCTGCTAACAGAGCTGCAGTGGAAAAATAAAATTACATTAGGGATCACAAATGAAATATGTGATGTTGATGTTGATCTGATCAACTCTAAATGGAAAAAAAAAACTGGCCAGATTCATCTTTTTTATTTATTTGCAGTATTTATTTTTTTGTCATTATGATTATTTTGGTCTGGAAAGGTTTTCAAACATTACAGAAAGAGTAGATTTTGTTTGTGAAGCTAATTGAGCTCTGTCGTAAATAAAAAATAGTGCAGACATGGCCACTGGAGGAACTGTCCCTTAATGATCGCAACATCTAGTCGTCATCGATACTTTGATAGAAAGGAGATACAGAACGTTAAACTAGCCCTGGATAAATCAAAGCCGCGGAAACAGACAGGGTCATTTCTTGTGCAATAATTACGGGCCCCATGATTTTTTTTAATAAGCAGGAAAGAAAATTAGACCTAATAATTTCATAATTCTATCAGACAGAATAGAAACCGCGATTTATTGTATGTAGCTATATTCAATAGCTAAGAGTATAGATTAACACAGAAGCAGTGATCACAATGTGTTCATATCTATCTGGTGCTGGACAAGACGCACAAAAAAAAGGAGGATAAACAGACTGGAAAGAAACAACAGTTAATCAGATTTGTTATGTTTGTCCGCGGTATTGTTTCCTCTTATTGATATAACTAGAGCTTAGTGGCTGGTTAGCAAACTAGTAACTAGAGTAAGAATATTAAAAGGCTAACATATATCAAGTTTATACTGTAGCTCGATATTGCTAACTCTGACAAATACCAAGATAATGAAGTTTCACTGCTGTTTGGTTTTGCAAATATTAAGTAATATGATCAGTGTGGAGGGCAGGCCCTGAGTAACTTCTGTTTTAGGTTCCTCCAAAGGCTCAGACTCAGCACTGCGAACAGAAGATCATTACTTACGTTTTCCGTACGGTTTTGTGGTTTTCATGCCGAAAAGGAGGCAACGCATCGCCTCAAAAGATTTCCTCGGAAAAAAGCAGACCATCTTAAAAGGAAAATAAGGCGGAATCAGTGCTCCGTTTATACAAGCCTTTTTATAGGATTCTTAAAAATTCTTGTAAAATCCATGACTCAACACCTGTGATTAAGCTTCCACTGTAAAACCGTTCCCGTTCTTTCTCATTTCAGAGGATCATGTTGATTCTCGTGGTGGTTATTTGCTCCCGTACATTACACCTGTAAACACCTGCAGTATTCAAGACTGATTTTATTTGGTTTTTGTAACAGATGGGTATCAGATCACGTTTTAGGAGCAATCGAAGCAGAGCTTCAGAACGCTGCTGAGGTCAAATAATAGATCTCGTTCCTCGGGCCTTTAGGGAGGTTATAGTCCATTCGCAAGTCAAAGTAAGGGTGCATTTGGGACTTGTGATGTGATAATTAAACAGGATTTTATAATAAAATTTGAATGACGAAAGTGTGCAGCAGCTTGTGCATCGTGTCTCACTGTAGAACATGTTTCAGTATAGCTTTTCTACGGAAATTCTCATGTCTGCTCTCTCACTACATGTGTGAGGTCAAGAGGTCGACCTTTGTGTCTGAGTGTAAAGGTACTTACAGATTCAACTTGACATCAGCTGCCAGAAAACATTTTAAAAGGTAGCAAGTGTTTTCTAAAATATCAGATATGCCAGTTTAACATGAATTGGCCGGGAAATGAAAGATACCAGAAGTGTTTAGGGCTGGTTCTGCAGAAAGGAGCAAGACTAAACATGCAAATTGCACCTGACAGCCAGTGTAATATCAGCAACATTTCACCAAGACTTTTGATGTATGTTGAGTTAAAGTCGATCTGTTGTTCCGCACAGAAAAAAAGTTGGATCTTATTGGCATTATTGAGCTTACGGATATATCAGAAATAAAAGCTTTTATGAAAGCATTAGCTCAGAGTTAAAAGTGACTAGAATGTGGAGAAAGATCCGCACTGAGTAATAACACCAGGTCATTTACATTTTTTTTATTTTTATTTTTATTTTTTTCCCAAAAAGAAGAACTTTTTGTCACATACAGGTGCCGTGTGTAGTGAAATTATTTTCCGACTTGTTAGGAAAGCCGGGGTCAGAACCTTGAGCTCCGAGCCACGCATCCAAATGGAAATACATCGTCTCGTAATTTTCACGTGTCCTGCAGGGAATTATGAGTTCTAAACAAGCTCTCATGGTGAATTAACCGAGTTACACAGGGACAATCTTCATTCTCTGCATTCCAGGTGAAAGAGGAGATGTTATTCGAAGCCCTGACGACGCGGAAGACGGTGACAGTGGGTGAAAAGCTCATCGTGCCCTACAAACTGGCTGAGGTGAGGACTAGACGAGCACAGAATTTTATTTATTTATTTATTTTTATTATTTATCCACACTCCTGGATTCTTCATCAGTCCCAAACAGAGATCCAAAACTCGGCACGTGGTGGTTTTAGCGTCCTCACTCATCCGTAGCACAGCCAAGTTCAGATTCACGCCGTATTAGCATCAGAATCAGATCTTGCAATGTGTGCCAAATACAGATCTCATTCCTTATTTAGGAATTCTCCTGTCTCTCCGTCTCATGATGAAACTCTGTTGCAACCAGCCGTGACCGTGACTTTTACACACAGCTGCTGAAACGGGTTTAAGGCGCAACAGCTGCAGAGTTATTTAAACTATTATTCTGAGAGAACAGCAATTAGTCCTGATTTCTGACAGACTGTTTATCAGCTACATGCATCGCTTGGTAAAAACGTTAGACGAGACTGACGCTATGAACTTAAGAAGTGCGTAATGATGAAGATGTCCGCGTAATGTGTAACAGGAACCTCCTCGAGATGCTCGAGTGACGCGGCCCTAATGCTCCGAATGTATACAAAGATCAAGGAGTGATTATATAAAGAAAACTTTCCATACACGAGTAATAAATGAAGAATGGATAGTGTATACGGGTCGTGTAAAAGGTCCCACTTTCCACTGTCGAAGTCTGATGTTTTGCTGTGAATTGTAGCGATCATCCAGGTAAATTAACTGGAGGAGTTGAAGATTATTTTGTGCCTTCTTTTAATTTTGTATCAGATAAAATAACTGGCTTCTGTCACCGTCCTCTCTCCAAAAGATTTTTGAGGTGACAGTAAGGAGGCCTTAAAAATCACTGCTGATCCAAATCGCATCCGTCATAAGGACTACGAGCTGAAGAAAAACTAATTAATGATAAGAGATGAATTGGGTAGATGGATGGGAAGTTGAAATTTTGGTAAAAGGTATTGTGCGATAATTTGATGTAAGGTATTTTGCTGTGAAATAACATTGGGTGTTGTGCAGTATTGTGTAATGATTTCTGTGCACGGAGTTTGTTTTATTTAAGTTGCTAGGTGTGTCACTGTATGTTTATTGTATTGTTTTTTTTTTTTTTTAATGTGGGTTGGTTGACTGTAGTTTTTAGTGTATGTATGTGTATATGTATGCAACTGAAACACTGCTGTTTGTGCTATTAAATGTCCAAGACAAGTTTCTCTTTCTAAGGGAGACAATAAAGGCGAACTTGAACTTGAAGATGGATTTCCCAAAAAACAAGCGCTACGACCTGCAATGATTAGTTCAGAAAAAAACACGCGAATAAAAAAAAGTAGAAACATGGTTGCTCCTGCCAAAGCTCTATTAAAATTTGCTCAGTTTCCTAAATCCACTGCGATACAGCCCTGCTCCTCGTGACGTTTTTTTTTTTTTTTTTTTTCCGCTCTGTGAACTGAGCCGAGGTGAGGTGAGGTCACCAGCTTCTTTCCGTCAACCCATGTCCTGCGCTCTCATTGGCTGTAGCTCACCTTGTGACTGGCCCAGATATTTATCTGGCTTGATATATGGATCAGAATCAGCGACCAGTCTGCGAGCTTGTTCGATCACGTCTTTTGTAGTGTTCACACACAGCAGTTGTTGATCGTGAAGTGTGAACAAGGCTCAAGTCTTTTAAAGTAAAAAAAAATGAGAGACTCCATCCATTAGCTTGCACCAACCACACATTGATTATTTTCTTGCAATAGTATACACCCAAGTGCTTTATTACTTATGATACACTGCAGCAAAATGATTTATATAACCTCAAAGTTGCATTTGGCTTTAGCTTCGGAACCGAGAATCGCTCAGAACAGATTTAAACCATTTTCATTAGCGCTGCTTTAAAAATAAACAAACGGCTGACTGATGTTGAGAGAGAGAGAAAGAGAGAGAGAGAGATGCGCACACACACTGAGATAGCTGACTTCCTGCCTGATGCACACTTTCCATCAGGAACCTGACACCAGGGCAATTAAACTCTCTTTATCCGACACTGCCTTCTTTTAGCTTAGATCCTTAGCCAGCTCTTCTAATAATTGCTATTTCTCTTTATAGCAGTGTATCCTGTAGCTTTACTGTAAGCAATAATAGCTAAAATATCCCTGATTAATAAAAGTTGTTTGTGCACAGGGTATTGCAATAAATTAGGAATGCACAGTGGTGTCAGAAACTCACGGTCAATTAGGGCCTTTCTGTGTGGAGAAAAAGTAAATGGTAAAATCGATTTTTTTTTTTTTTTTAAATAATAATAATCCATTTTATGTAGGCACTAAACTAAAATCATTATTAAACTATGAATACAGTATAAAACATGCCTCATAGAAAGAACAATAATACAAGTTCAGACCGGATACAGTTAAAACCCAAAGAAACAAATGAATAAAAATATAGCTAAATAAATATAAGGGCTAGGGGATGATCAAAAAATATCTTCCGGTGGGTTATTGTGTAAATATAATTGAGGACAAATTCAAATAGTATATTACAGATTTCTTGGTTCACAGAATGAACTTTTTTTTCTTTTTTATAAAAGTGAAAAAAATATTATGTGTGTTATTTAAAACATAAATGCGGTTGAACTGGGGTAAGGTGGATGAAATGAAATTTAATTCAAGTTCCTGTGTGCCAACGGAAGCATATTTAGGAAGTGTTTTATCCAAATAGATAAACCCACAAGGTCAAGCAGGGGCGGGCCTGGTTAGTACTTGGATGGGAGACATCTAGAGAAGGCCAGGTGCTGTATTAAGACCCAGCCACAAGGGGGTGCACACTCTGGTGTATGCCTGCGTGCCGGTCCCAAGCCCGGCTAAATGGGGAGAGTTGCATCAGGAAGGGCGACCCCTAGTTGGGAATAGCCGAAATGGGAAGGAGGAGGAGGAGGAGATAAACCCACAAGGTCTCTTCCTCAGATTGCTGTTTTATGTCTTTTACGTCTGCTCCTCAAAAATTACAAAAATGTACCAAATTGTTTTCTTTGTTGCTGTTAAATCGCTGTCAGAATCAATGAATCGGAGGTTTTTAACGCGTGGCGAAGATCTAACATGCCTGGAAAATTATAAGCATGAATGAGTTTAACCAAATATAATCCCTGCCCTTAGGTTGTATTCATTTGCACACACAATTGCTGTTCAGGAAGTGACTTTCAGGTCGCAGTGAATCACGTTGCAGGTGCTAAATGAATTTATTTGCATGTAATTTCACGTAATGCCTCGAATTGCATGTTCATTAAAGCAAGTATGCAAAACGTATTTTTTTTATTTTTATTTTTTTTGCTCATTTGAAAGAGAAAATCCTTCATATTTATTCTGTTTTCTTTTGCAGGGATTTATCAGGTTTTATGTTTTTTTTGGGGTTTTTTTTGAGCATGCACACAGACCTCAGTGTTGCTGCTGTTGTGACCGTTGACTAAAGCCACAGTTTTTGCATTGGCTCGCCTTCAGGGAAATGAGCATGAGCTGACGGTGTGTGTAAGTAGTTTACACAAATCACGTCCCTGACTGCCACGCCTGTGTACTCACACCAGATTGGATTGGCAGAAGCTGTGCCATGTTGAAGAGCATTAAAGTGCCTAATGATGTTAATCATGCCTCAGGGAAGTGCAGAGACACAGATGGATGACACTCAATCCCTACTTTACGTTGACCTCTTTTCACACTGTGTTTGTGCACTCTATTTTTGCTAAAATTACATTTTTAGCTAAAGTTAAAAGATATACCAAGACAAAATATGTTCACAATTGAGAGTGTTAATTATGTTTCTCTCCCTAAGATTTTTTTAAATTTATTTATTTATTTTTTTTATAAATGAGTTTTTACTCAGTGTTACTGTAAACGTTTTTGGCTGTTCGACTACCTGCTGATATCGGTGCAGTCCATGCTTCTTCTCTACATAAAGAGAGCAATGCAACTTTATGGCTTTAGTCTGTCCAGCTCTTTCACTTCCTCATCTGAAAACACTTCGCAATCAGATCGGCTTCCGATGCTTCAACTTTCATGCTAATATCAGAGTCAACACCATTGCACTCGTCATGCTACCTGCTGAGTAAAATCTGTGCCGTGACTCCGCATGACCGTCTTGTATCTTCGCTCCAAAGTCTCCACTACTTGCATGTTGGATTTCTCATTAATATGAAATAGAATGTCAATGAGAAATGAAGCTCTAGGGTTAATTTTAAGACACACACGTTTCCTCCAGGCATTCGGTGCATTCCTTGAGTACGTCCTAAAAAAACTAGTGCGAAGTGGCTGCATGGTGCAATTCTAACATCTAAATAGTGGAGCCAGAATAAGCACCATATGACCATGTCCTTAACCGAATAAGCATAATAATCATATATTTTGTGCGATTCTAGACTGTTATTGAGTATTAACACCCACCTGTTTTATTAATACAGTTAATATTTGAATTTAAAAAAACCGCTTAAGCCTGCTGAAAGGTCTGTTTTGAGGCCGGATCATGTGAATTAGTAAATATATTTAAACGTGATTAGAGACTCAGCCCAATAACAACAGTCACGACGCTGCATGTCAGTCTGTTTAACGCTACTGTACACGAAGTCACTAAATATTACAGTTCGACCTGGAACCCTGATGGACATCTGACTTCTGAACCTTTGACGTTCCTTCTAGT
Organism: Synodontis membranacea; assembly: GCA_025674565.1. NCBI lineage: Eukaryota > Metazoa > Chordata > Actinopteri > Siluriformes > Mochokidae > Synodontis > Synodontis membranacea. The sequence goes on from JAOVYU010000004.1 coordinate 4,741,073, forward strand.
GGATTCCACATTTGATCCTCCAGATTACATGGATACGCAAACGAGTATGCGAGAAATGCCACTCATGTAGATGTTGCACGTCCAGGTACACGTGGTGAAAATCAAGTATATTTGTGCCTTAAGTGCTTTAGACATAACAATTGCCACCTGTGATGTCCATGGCTACCGAGAAAATGGCACCAGACTCACTAAGCACATCAGTATTTCAGTATAAACATATTAAATGTGCTTTGGGATAGAAGGTTTCCTTTACTATAAAGTGGGACCAGATATCTTTCAGTGAGACACACATTTCAGATTAGATCCCAAAATACAGCAGTGTGCATCAGTGTGATTTCTGTAAAAACACTTAGTATGTCCTTAGTATGAATGTTTTTGCTGCAGTTTTGTTTTACTGAAGCGTCTCCAGGACAGGTCGAGGCAGACATCATCTCACACACTTTTTTTTCCGGTAGGTTTTTAAGCTCATCTGTGTCTGCTGTCGTGTTTCAGGCCGGAACTGTTCGTGACTCCATGGCTAAGTCTCTGTACAGCGCTCTGTTCGACTGGATCGTGTTCAGAATCAATCACGCCCTGCTCAACAACCGAGAGCTGGAGGAGTCGGCCAAGGTGAGAGATTTCATTCAGATGATGGAGGGAGAGAAAATAGAGGAATGACGAGGAGCTCCGTCAAGGCACATTCCAGCTCCAATGGACTATGATCCGATCTGGATTCATCTGATGGGAATTTGCGGTGTCATTTTAAGCTGCGGGTCTTTCTGATGGCGAACGCTGGTGTAATCTGTAAATTATAGATGCAGGCATTATGTAATGGATATTTTTCTGGCACAGAGTACCCAAACTGTTGGTGTAACCCCCACAAAAAGAAAATGTTACAAAAAATGTTTAAACGAAAAGCTGAACACTCTGACCGACTCAATTTCTTCTCAGATCTTATCCATCGGCGTCCTCGACATCTTCGGCTTCGAAGACTACGAGAACAACAGCTTTGAACAGTTCTGCATCAACTTCGCCAACGAGAGACTCCAGCATTACTTCAACCAGCACATCTTTAAGCTGGAGCAGGTGAAAGCTAAGATCTAAACCGTTGTATTTCTCATATCATCATCTCCTCTCCCTGCACACGGCTGAACATTACAGACTAATAACAGATTTATTGCCAGTAATTACAGCTCGAGTTGTTTTGACTGCACACAGATTAAAAATAGCAGCTTACAGTACGTGCTACTCGATCTAATAGCACAGCCACTAACTCCGGCTTGTGTAGAGTCTGAATCATTTTAATACAGATATTTTATTGGTACAACATCATGTAAGGAAGAAATAACTCCTCGTTCAGGATTTCTAAGATGTATTTACGTTTATGGCATTTGGCAGACGTCCTTATTCCTTATCCAGAGCGACTTGCAAAAGTCTTTATCAGTGAATACAGTGAATATATGAACAGCGTTGTTTCACTATCTTATAATGCATTCTCACTTATAATTACATCCGGAAAAATTTATATTTTAAACCGGTACTTTTCCTCTACTGAGAGTACAACAGAACTCGCTTCTGCATTTACAGACATGGACAAATCATAATTTTACTAGCTAGTCAAGCAGGCAAGTGAATGCTTTAGTGTACTACCTGTACAATCCTATGCTTTGGTTGCCTAGAATCCTGACTCAATAACGTAAAAAATGGTAGCTACTATAATATTGTAAAGTATGGTGGGCTGGCTGGCATGTTTGTCTTCATCCTGGCATTATTTGTCTTGGTGCTTTTCCTCATCAGAGCACTTTATTTTGGCTTACCAACTCTTTCCTTGTATCATACACAAACATATTAGAGTCTGGATTGCAGCTATAACTTTTCTCTAGATATTTAACCGTAAGGTGACTGCGTGACATGCTAGCATGAGAGTTATATGGGGTGCGAATACTTGTGCAAGCCACAGTACAGTAAACCCTCGTTTATCGCGATTAATCCGTTCCAGACTCTACCACGATAAGCGAATTGCCGCGAAGTAGCATTTCCGCATAGTTGGAGCATAGAAAACCTGTTTACGACCTTCTAAATACGTTTTTTAACATTATTAGAGCCCTCTAGACATGAAACAACACCCAATTTTGGGGGAAAAGTTGACTCAAGACAACCGAGCGCAACCCGCATTTTCACTGTCTTGATCAACTTTTTAATGAATATACTGTATTTGAAAAAAACGCGATAGGGTGAAGCCGCGAAATTCGAAGTGGCGAGGGTCGACTGTATAAGTTGATATGCGAGTCCTAAGTAAATAGGGTTTCTGTTATTTTCTCAGAACACACAAATATGTCGTTTCTTGTGTGCTGTAATCACTCAGACGCTTCAGACAGCGATTAGATGAAAAACCGCTCAAGTTGCTACATTACAGGTTACCAAATTACCTTAAGTGCCATGGCAAATTACTTTTCACCAAACCTCATATGTGCTGAATGGTTTACATGGTGGTTTGTCTTTATTACAGGCCTTGTTATGGTAAATAAACTGACTTTAATGGGATGACTAAGTACACCAGTCTCACACAAAGACACTTTAAATAAAAGAAAAAGAAAAGCTCTATTGTAGCTCACTGTATCACCGTTCATTTCCTCAGTGTTTGCTTCAGGTACTTACAGCCCCCACAACTCATCTCTGTAATCACCAGCTGTCAGAGTGGTGCCTTTGTGACTCACATTTTACAGCCCGTGGTAGGTTCAAGCTTTTATTTAGACCAAGAGCGGACACGCATTACTGTCACAACCCGATAGCCCTTCCGCTCACGGGTTTTCTCTCATGAGGCGGGGTGAAGCCTTGGACCTGTAAGTGCACTACAGATTTTTATGAACCAATATTCTAAACCACAGTGAACATATATTTAAATTTTATTGTGAATTCTGATAATATATTGAAAATTAAATGAACAGTGCTTACCGGAAGATAGTCATTAGGATAGCCTGAGTGGGTGAGCAAAATAATATAATAATAATAAAATATTGTAACTTTTTCATGATGATTGAAATTCAGGTGGGATGATAAAGGGAGAGAAAAGGAGTGCAGTAGTGTTATAATTTAAAAAAGGAAAAGAAAGACTTCAGGGCTCGTGAGTGGCGTAAAAGAAGAGCGTTCACCCTATCCTTCAGAAATCGTGAGTTTGAATCCTGATGATGTGAAACTCCACAGAGCACTTAAACTGACCACAGTGTTATTTATAAGTAATCTTTCAGTAAAGCCATTTAAATACGTTCGGTACTTCACTACTAATGCGCCCTTCATTTTGGACTAAAGCGATGTTAAGTCTCGCACTGCTGCTCTGGAGACAGTGGAGTGTGCTTTTTAGGCATCTGAAGTGCGGCGCGCTCGTTTAAGTGCCAGATCAGATTCTCCTCGCCTCGGCGATTGCTTCCATTATTTGATCAGGCAGCAGAAATCGCCGACGGCAGTCCACAAAAGAGCAGCTCACTTATGCAAGGTGCCATCTTATTACGAGCCACAGACGGCTGGAATCAAAGGTGAGGGATCTGATTGCGATTAGATTAGATTACACTAATGCACTGCTTTTACAGTTCTAATACAAAGACACATTTAGGACTTGGCAATTGCAAACCACATTACATTAAAGGTGCTTTTTTCTGGGAAAACACACAAATTCAGTCTATTTGTAGGCTAATGAGACCAAGGCTGGTTTCATACTTGGGACGATTTGCTCAGGATTGATTTTCCTTCATCTCAGGTTTGTTTGTTTTCACACGGGAGAATTCTTAGATTGATCAGACAGGTTTGTATGCCGTGTGTGACGTGTGAAAAATCTTCACAAAATGAAAGATAATGTCCGTTTATTATTCTGATTGTTTTTTAATTGATGTGTTCTTTATGTAGTGCTAGCTTACTTTTGCTTGATACTTATCAGAAGGTTGGATGAGTCCTTAATGTCCAAGTTGCAAGATTATGATCAAGTGGTTATATGAGCTAGCAAAATGGACATAAGTTAATCCGTGAAGTTTTTAATCAGATACTGATTTTCCTGCACATCACATCAAAACAAAGATGAGCGAATGCACACACTGTAGAATCAGGAAGATGTTTTTAAATGACCTAATAAGTAGACAAGACAAGAAATTTAGTTAACAGAACTTCGAAGCAGTAGTTGTTTCCCCTCAGATATGTGCATGAGCAGATATCATTAAAGAGACAACGAGGCTCTTGTTTAAAGCCAGCGAGTGACTTTTACCTCAGGATGAGGCGGACTATTGTGGATGATGCTGAAGATCAAATTGAGAACTCGTTTCCCCTACTGCAAACTTTCAGATTTTGCATCAGTGTTGTTTTTTTTCATTAGAAGATTAGGCTATAAATGTAGAAGTATGCATGACTTCTCTCTCTCTCTCTCTCTCTCTCTCTCTCTCTCTCTCTCTCTCTCTATTTATTATAATTATTATTTTTTTTCACCATAAAAGCCAATTTTCAATATTGAAAACTTGTGGTTGAGATTGTGCAAAAGAGAAGCATACCCAGACCTTTTCCAACATGACAGTTCCCTGGTACACAAAGCAAGCTCCATGAAGACATGGGTTGTCAAGGTTGGTGTAGAAGAAATCAAGTGACACCAAGAGCCCTGACCTCAACCCCACCAAACACCTTTGGTATGAACCATGACGCCTGCTACACCCCAGGCCTCCTTGCCCCAACATCAGTGTCCAACCTCTTGTGCTCTTGTGGGCTGACTTGGCAAATGTCCACAGTCGGTCTCCAAAATCTAGTGAAAAATCTAGCTTTTCCAGAATGAAACTGTAGCGGGATGTTCGACAAACGCATGCGGGTGTGATCAGGTGTCCATATACTTTTGGCCATATAGTGTGTATATTGTAGAAAAAGCTGACCATGTGTAGGGTTTTTCCAGGCCACCACTCCTTTTTTTTGATTAACCTCAAATTTTTAAGATTTCTTTGCTTTGTTTATCTAGAACGTCTTTGGTTTTATCTATAGACCACAGCGTGCCTTTGTACTCTTGTGAAACAGGAGCAAGTAACGTGACAAGTTCAGCCAGTCACATTACTCACTGCTCAGTCTTGTTGAGCTCAACAAAGTAAACCTCAGGTGGTCCTTATTCTGTGCAAAATCCATATGTATTCTTTATATAAACTACCAGAGGTGGACAAAGTACTCACATTCATTACTTAAGTGAAAGTACGGATACCACTGATCAAATGTTACTCCAATACAAGTGAAAGTCGTGCAGTCAAATTTTTACTTAAGTTAAGGTACTGAAGTACTTGCTTT
>JAOVYU010000004.1:4756588-4771336 GCA_025674565.1 Synodontis membranacea
TAGACAGATTTAATTTCATAATTTTTGAAGTCACCATTACTCTACATCATTTCATTGTATGTGCCTAAGACTTTTGCCCAGTACTGTATGTTTTGGATAATGTTTACACTCTGTATAATTCCCAGCATTTGTAGTTCTGTGAAATCAGCACCATAAACTGGAGGAAGTATTAATGTATTAATGTATAATTCAGCCATCTTATTAAGGATGATTATTATTATTTTTTTTAAATATAGTTTTTAAGATTTCATTCTTTTTCCCCATAGCCATTTACAGCAGACACATTTGTGTGCGAATGTGCATTTGTCTCCCGCTCATCGTCAACGCATGTCTTGTTAAGTTGTCTCATCAGCACGAAGGGCCGTCATTTCCAGTCCACCCATCCATAACCAATGTTAATTCATAATCACAGACAAGAAGCTCACACTCTCACTCATCTGCCTGCTGTGTCTGTGTAAAGTCAGTTAGTGAGCCAAATGTCGAGAAGGTGTAAGAGTTGTGCTGTGTGTTTTTATTCTCAGGTGTGAGCAGGAGAACTCCACGCACGCCTCTCTCGGACCTGCAAGGCAACAACGAGCGCTCGAACCGGTAAGAACAGCAGGTTTAGCATCACACCCGGTCCTTCTAATTTTAACTAGCACTAGTTCTGGAGAGTGTTTAATTGGATGAACACAAGACTAGTACAGGATGAATATTAAAAATATTTTCATGTAAAATGAGAATCTCTCCAAAACTGTTTTATGGAGGTGTTTTTGTAGAATATAGTAATATATCTGTGTCCATAAGGGACGGGTACAAAAACTATGAAATGCCAAATTTGACTGCAGAGGCACTAAGGAAAGAGTTGACTTCATATGAGTGGAACTATTTGGGTTTGTTCTTCCTTGCACAGATAATGGTCTGTAAGAATAAAAATATAAAGTAACCCTATGATGGGACACACTATATGTATACTATATATATATATTCTGGGGATGACCGTCGAATCCTAATACTTTTCAGCTGATGGATGGCAAATAAAGAAAAAAAAACCCCACCTTGTCTTTGAACAAATGTGGAAAGATGTGGGGAAAGTAGTAAACAAGTCAAGAAAATATCCTATATATTTTTAAATAAATAATGATTTAAAAAATGGAAAGGTCGACAGTGACTCAGAAGAGGCGTGGGAGGACAGATGAGCTTCAGCGGCCACAAGGGATACCTCCTCCACTTCATATATCCTAAACAACTCCATGGTATTGGGATTAGCCTCTGTGTCCTCAGCCAGTGGCTCACAACAGCGCCTTTGTTTTCCCTCAATGTGATTTGCAAGCGCACGCTGGCTAGGATACAAAGTTGAGCGCTAAACCCTACGCAGCTGCTTCCTGTGGTGTTAAAGCACAGCTCTGCATTCGAGGACTCTGAGGACAGAACTGAGAGGATACGCACTCTCCTCTGAATCATCCCCTACCGCCACGTACAGTCCACATCTGAATAACTCCCAGCCCGACACCGACTCTGACTTTACAGCAGGATTCGCTCTCGAACGGGCCTCACGCAGCATCTGCTTCTGATAAACAGCAGCGAAGGAGTCCAGGTTCACGGAGCCTGAAACTATTTGGACAGTTTAACTTCTTACAGCACACAATATAAAGGTGTTTTTCTTGGTTCTCTTAAACACTGGACTGAACGATTGATTCGGCAGGCACCTAGAATGAAAACTCGACACATTCAGAAGCATGAGCATATACTGTACACCATTTTCTTTATGGTATCATGATGCATGAAATTTGAACCCAAGAAACGCTGTTAGTTTGTGGAAATATTTCTTGTAGCATTAGCAGGCGTGGTCTGTCTCTTGAATATTTATAGCTCCAGACTGCAAGCTTATTTATTTATTCAAGGAAGTTTGGTTCATATCATTTTGTAGAATTAGTATTATTTACAGTCCCTGTGTGCCGCATGTCCATGCATGCAAGAAGTGTAAATCAACCAGAGGTACTGGACCGGCTAGTATTGCTGTCATAATGCGTCTGGGGCTCTGAGTTTTTCCTTCTTCCTTTTTCTTTCTCCATGGAAAGCACAAAGAGTTCTCCAGAATCGAGACCACAGCTTTGCTGAATATTAAGAAAAACCCTGTTACCGACTCCCAAGCTAAACTGACCGACTCCCTGAGTTTCACTGTTGACTTATTGTTCCAGTCTGTTTTTCATCCTGTTATAGATGTGAAATGACATAATGCATTATATTACTCTGCTCGGCTCTTTCATATCCAGTGGCTTGCGAGCCAGATTGCTCAGATTACATTACATTTAAAATGCCCAGACAACCTTAATTTTGTTTTGTGAAAATTATCACTAACCCAAGCTCTCACAAGGAACTGACTCATAGTGGATTGCTAGCAATCAACCCATGCCAGTAAAACTGGTATTTCTTTTTTCGTTTTTTCTTCATACGTTCATCATTAATATACATGGTCACATGCATGTTTGTAATATTTGAGTAGAAACCGAATGGAGCTTCCAATATCCAACCTTTTAACACAAAAGGATGTGTAGATAGATAGATAGAGAGATAGAGAGATAGGACTTTATGAATCCCTCGGGTAGGTTCCTCCGGGAAAATTGTGTGTCTGCTGTGCTGCAAATAAGTTCAGAAAGTGTGTCCATGTAGACGGGGCTGGATTGATTGTTAGCTTCATTTTACTTTCTCCAAAACTGCTGATTATTCCTTTTAAAATGATGTTACAGAGAGGGTGTGGGTCTAGGGATTTCTATCTCTGGATTCCTTTGCTATGGGCATGAACAGGCTCAGAGTCGTACTGCGATTTAGAGTGTCTTACATCTATGTTGGAATATAATCAGAATGGTGTTGTGCCTATTGGTAAGACCCACAGTAACAGATAACACAGACTGTGTTGTTCCCTATCTGGTCATTGTTCGGTAAAAAAAGAAAAAAATACAGTTTTGGTGTACAGAAATACCTTCGTAAATTCGCGGGGTTAGGTTCCAGACCCCGGCGCAGATGTGTGAAATTCGCGAATATTTGGTAGAGTCACTAAAAATGCTAATAAATGCTTATTTTTTAAGTTTAAATTCTAAATATGACCTAAATCATGCTCCGAAAGCACTTTAATTTCATTTAAAAGTTAGCTTAATACATTACCCTTAAAAAAAATAAATGGTTGACGTAAGAACAGAGTACAGTATCACCTAATTCAGCGTTTCCCAAACTTTTTGAGCCACGGCGCATATTTCACAATAGAAAAATCACAAGGCACACCACCAAACAAAAACATTACAAAAACAATTTTTTTTTTTAAATATAATGAAAATCCTGTTGAACACAAATAGTTAAACACAACGCTAATACTGTACTGTAATGACGCACCCGAAAATCTTCCTCTACAGCTCTGAGTCTCTGTCTTTTTCAAGCAGTTAAGGTGCTGTACTGCCCTCTAGTGACAGGCAGAACTAACAGGCAGCCTTAGAATACCAATAGATATTCTTACAAGTAAAGACATACAGAGAAATAATAAGTTATCTATCTACTTCCGGGTCGGCAAAATTTCGCGAATATGTGAAGTCGCGAATACAGAAACGCTAATATGCGAGGTTTTACTGTAGTGTCTGTTTGGAGGTTTGTGTGTTCTCCCTGTGATGTGGGTTTCCTCTGGGTTATCCAGGTTCCATACACCTCCCAAGGAGTAAGTGGTTGGAGACTTTCTGCCCAGTTTTCCCTCGGAGACTTTAGATTCTGGGAGGGGACCCTGAGCAGTGCATGCTGAAGATGAATGAATGAATGAATTATGGGATCGATAAAGTAAATCCTAATCGGATCACTGTGCGCTGAATAGCTGCATAAGCTGCACAAATGCCTGAAGAGCACTTAGCAAAAGTACCAACAGCTGCAGTCAAGATTTTCAGCAATATTACCATGTGTTTCATTATTGATACTTATGGGATTAAGTCATGCACATGGAGCCCATATGCATGCAATTTTGAAACAAAGTGTTGGATGCCTTTAAGAATTCAGTTTCTGAGCGTTTACGTGTGTTAATTTCGTCCATCAGGGACAGCAGGAACGGACGCACCGGGAGACAAAGTCGGCTGTCTTCTGGCGCCTCGATCAACGACGAAGATGGGATATTCATCAACTCGACCAGCAGCAAACTCCTAGAGAGAGCCCATGGCATTCTGATGTATGAACTTTTTCCTGTTCATCACAATCCCCAAGACAGCCTTTCTCAAGAAAGAAAAGTGCTGTGTGGTAACATATTTGAGCCAAACACCAAACTTTATTTAAAAAAAAAAAAAAAAATGATCCCAGGACTCATTTTGAGTTCTGTAGTACTTTAAGTAGTGTGACTACAGTCTGGTCTACAGTCACTCCTAAACTTTTTTTTTTTTTTTTTTTTTTTTTCTTTCCTCTCCCTGTGTGCAGGAGGAACAAAAACTACAAAATGAAACCCAGTCTTCCAAAGGTGACAATTACAGAAGTACTGACTTGTCCGTCAGTTATAGTTGCGAGAATATCCCGTTGTTGATGTTGGTGTTTGTTTTGGTGTTGTGTGCTACAGCACTTGCTGGACGTGAAGTCCCTAAAGTACCTCAGCAACCTGACCCTGCATGATCGCATCACAAAGTCCCTGCTGCACCTCCATAAGAAGAAGAAACCTCCAAGTATTAGTGCCCAGTTTCAGGTTAGTATTCTCTCTCTCTCTCTCTCTCTCTCTCTCTCTCTCTCTCGTACCATCCCCCCCTCCCTCGCCCCACCGACCTTGTTATTCTCAGCATGTTACTGGCTGACCACAGTTGTCCTACCTCGCCCATATTTTTGCTCCTCATCAAAAATAATTACATCATGTCTGTTTTTTTCCATTCAGTAACATTTTTACGTTCTGTTTTCAGTCAGTGCTGATTCAGTTATTCTTTACAATATTAATATACTTTTTTTTGTATCAGCTTTGTCCAATAGCTACTTAGTAAAACCAAATCCATTATATAATCTGAGAAAAATCAGTCACGTTAAACAGCCCAGTCTGCCCTTATCTGAGCTGCATGGACTCTCAGCAAGAACGCATCCTAGAGCCATAAACACGCATTGCAGTGTGTAGAGTCACACAGCCTCTGGCAACACAAATGTCTGCACAAATGTGTGGATGACCTCACTTCCCACATCCTGTTGTGGGTCTGATTATGTTCTTTTTGGAAGAAGAGAAAGTGAATTCCTGACCACCAAAATAGACGCTTTTCTTCCCTCCCTTCAGTTCAGACACTGGCACACACACACACACACACACACACACACATGCACGCAGAGGACTGAGGTGGGGCCAGGCTGAGAATGATGTCACCCCAGTTCCTTTGTCCTCCAAGATGAACTCTGTCTCAAGTAAATCATACCCCAGCCCACGCTGATGGCTCACTTTACACCACTCTCATTCGTTTCTTTAAAGTAAAGCATACGCCACATCATAAAACCATCAACAGAGGCAAGATCAAAAACAGGCTCGAAATATGTTACACGTGAGATACTCTCACACTTTAAAATATCAGTGTCGCAGGGGTTTAACAGGAATGACGTCAAAGTCGTAAATTATTTATTTTCTCTGTCTCTCTCTCTCTCTCTCTCTCTCTCTCTCTATTTTTTTTTTTCTCGTTCTCAAGGCATCTCTTAATAAGCTGATGGAGACTCTCGGCCAGTCCGAGCCCTACTTTGTGAAGTGCATCCGATCAAATGCAGAGAAGGTATAAGTGCACAGTACCACAGGTACCACTAGATGATATGAAAAAAAAGGAAGGTATTTATTTTCCTTCTTTCTCTTCCTATAAGCTGCCCTTGAGATTTAATGACACTCTGGTGCTGAGGCAGCTTCGCTACACAGGCATGCTGGAGACTGTGCGCATCAAACAATCAGGCTACAGCATCAAATATACCTTTCAGGTATTTACACACACAAACACGCACACACTGAGTCCATAAAGCATTCTCAGAACAACCTCTGGAAGTTGGAATGCACTGTTCTGACTCTGTCGAGGGGTGTATAAGGTTTAGATAATTTCCTGTGTTTGGTCATATCCGTGGTATCCAAGGCTGTAATCACTCTTTCCAGTTTGCCGTCTTCTGCGCCTAGGTGTGGTCAGTAAGCACGAGTTATTATTATTTTTGGTATTGTTATACACCGTGAACCAGGAGTTCAAAAATTTTAATCCATTTAGAGGTCTCCCCCCAAGATAATTTTCAAGGCATGCTTACAAGGTATTAAAATCTAAATATAAGAACATTTGGTGTGTGTGTGTGTGTGTGTTTTTTTTTTAATGTTTTCAGTAGTTTTAAGTTTTTAGTTCTTTTGTTAATAAATGTTTTGCAAATGAAGTGCATCATACACTCCACATTTCAAGGACACTGGTGGCTTAGTGGTTAGAAATCTCTGCTGAGATGCCTACAACCAAATACACTGGAACTAACATATGACTAATTACTATACTACTGAAATCTGAAGTTCCAGTACCTGCAAATATTTTTGAGGGATATAATATAGTTTAATATTCGTTCATATGGTCCATCCGGTCATTCATCAAATGTATTGGTCTTTTTTCCTGTCTTCACCTGTCCGGTTTCTATAACTGTGTGCCCGTTGTTGCATCAGAATCTTGTTATTGGCTGACAGGCGTGGCCACGGAACCCACTGTGGGCTTCTGCTGCAGCTCATCCTCCTCAGTCTGAGATGCTTTTCTGCTCACCATGTTTGTACAGAGTTTGTGCAGACTTTTAAGCATTTTCCAAAATACTCAAACAACAATCCCAAGGTCAAAGTCACCGAGATCTTCCGCATTTTCCTCATTCTGATGTTTAATATGAAAGTTCTCTGATGCTCTTGACCTGTACCTGCATGATTTAATGAGCCAGGGGTACACGTGTTCTTTTTAAAGTGGCAGGTGAGTGTATAGGTGAATTAATTGCCACTAATTTGTCATCATTTCGAATAAAGCTCTTGACTAGTATAGTTTCTTTTGGGGTAATATCTTTCACTTTTTTCAAAGCCCCATGCGAGTCCTTAATCTGCCGTAAGTCCCGTTGCACAGGAGTGACATGCAGCCTTTATTACCGAATGTCTGGACAGTGTGCTCACCTTGACAGTTTGACCTCCGCTACAGCCTCTCTATTGTTCCTTATGAATGTGGCTTACAATAATTACATACACAGAGCATCTGTTTCCAATGCTTCCCACCCCCTGTAGCCTACAGAGAAGGACTCTTGTGTTCCTTCAGTGATAAGATAAGATAAATGTTTTTCTAATCATCTTAACTGCTCTGAATGTGTCTAATATTCACTTCAGGGGCCCTGCAAGTCTTGAACAGCTGTATGTCACACACAGGATGTCTCTTAAGCAGATAAAACATCTGATGTGGTTACTTTTGTCTCGTGTAACATCAGGAGTTTGTCTGGCACTTTCACGTGATGCTCCCCGAGGACCTACAGGCCATGCAGGAGGACATCAGGCACTACCTCTGCAAGGTGGACCTCGCTCCCGATGGATTCCAAGTGGGCCGCACGATGGTACGACTCCACCTCTCAGCATCCGATGAATGCAGCGAATCCGTTATTGTGGTGGAATTTAATTTAATTTAAGTCCAAATGACAACAATCCATACCTGTATCATGACGCACGCTATCCAGTTTTATTAGTCACATTCCTAGAGGATGTGCTGTATGCGATGAGGAGGCACTAACATGGTCTGTGTGTGTGGGTCAGGTGTTCATGCGCGAGGTGACACGCCAGAGGCTGCAGGATCTGCTCCATCAGGAGGTGCTGCGGAGGATCGTCAACCTTCAGCGCCGTTTCCGAGCCGTGCGGGAGAGAAAGAGTTTTCTCAGGATGAAACACGCCACCTGCCTCATACAGGTAATGCTCGCATCTCTTAACCCAGCTCTGTAGGCACGATTATATATTTTACGTACTCTCCTATAAAACCACTCTTGTGTTTATTCAGGAATTTGGCCGACTGATATGTTGGCTCTGTGTTTGCACGATACTGAAAAAATAGTTTTTGGTAAATTCTGTGCTGTTTAGCTTTTCAGTAGCTCAGTTTTCTGCTCATTAGCTCATTTAAGAGAACATGTGGTGCAGCTTTGCTTTGATAGAAGAAAAATAAACATGTTCAGTGCAGCATTCTAAAGTGGGGAAAAGATCTATGGAAATGTAAATATTTTACCGACAATGAAAACCTTTTCCGAGTGACGTGTTATCGTAACGTCAGTCCTTTGAGAAATTAAATCGACTTAAACATTTCACTCGTATTTCATTCCGACACTAATGCATTTAATTCAGTTTTTTTTCTAAACTACAATCTCTAACAAACTGCTGGAGGAATACCATGAAGTATGATATCTATAACGTCTTTCTATAAATCAAATAAAATATAACCACATGTTTGTGTAACTCGGATGAAAGGGTGCGTCCACATCTTTTAGTCTGCTTGACTGACTCAGAGTGTAAGTTAATGGGCGGGGGTTGTGGTTGTTGTTGGCGACTTGCTTTGGTTTAGTGTCACGTTGCAAAATCGAGTGAAACAAAAAGCAAAATAAATATTGGCCGAGGGGCATGTAGGGCTGAAAATATCTTTGTAAAATTTATATTCATTTGCACAGAGCATAGAGAACATGGCGTTATATAAATTACTCAATAAGTCTGCCAAATCGTCGAGAAAATGTTGCATTTCGTCCACGGAACTGGAACGAGATCACCTCGCTCAGGAGCAGTTATAGTGATCCATCGCCGGATGTGGTATTCTCTCGTCTGTTTAAATGACTTGCATTAGGGTTCTATTCATATGGACAAAAGCACATGAAGGCTGACTCCCCAGCTTCACTCAGCAGACCCCAAACACTGTATTCTCTTTATATACAGGACTGGTGGCGGAGCTGCCAGGCCAAGCAAAGAGATGAGCAGCTGAGGTATGATGACAATGTCAGACAGGGAGCAGCAATCTGCATTCAGTCAGCTTGGAGAGGTTTCCAAGAGCGTCGCAGATTCCTGCTGTGGAAGGAAGCAGTACTGTTGATCCAAAGGAACTGGAGACTGTGCTGCTATAGACGTGGTCAAGCTGCTGTCATGATCCAGGCTGCCTGGAGAAGCTACAAGGCCAGAGAGCAGTACATCCACCAACGTCACATCATCATCCTATTCCAAGCAGCATGTCAAGGCTATTTGGCAAGGCAGAGGTAAGCGACTTCTCTCACGACAGAGAGCTGCTTTGTTTAGGTATGTTGCTTAATAAAACAGGACCCTAAAATATCCTGGATCAGACCAATCCATGGCCTAAGCTGGTTCATACCCAGATCTTACTGGTAGACAGCCAAACAGAAATCTCCTGATCTACACAAACACTTCAGCACTAAGCAGGAGCAGTTTGTTTTTTGGAGAAGTGTAAAGTTGTTTTGGTCCTCTTTCACGTTGGGTAAATAGACATTTTTTTTTTTTTTTTTAATTTCATCCACTTTTTTTTTTTTTTTTTTCATTAGGGTAAGTGTCCATTCAGTATAACATGAGCAGCTGTGAGCAGTCTTTTTGGTATCTTTCAAATATACAGGTTTAGAGAACTGAGAGAGCAGAAGTTGAAGGACACACAGCTGCTGAATGGACAAACAAGCCCGTCTCCAGAGGAAGAAAAACTAAAAATCATGGGTCTGGATGTGAGCATGTGGGAGGACCGTTCTTATGAGGAGCAGGAGAGGAGCCTCTTTGAAGTTGAGGCTGCTCAAGAGGAGCTGTACCATAAGGATCAACAGATGCAAGAAGAAGCAGAAGCAGATCCACAAGCTCAAGTGGTGATCAGAGAGAGAGCACGCCCGTTTGACGACTCCAACCTAAAAACGCGGGCCAAGAGAGAGAGTCGACGTATGCGCGAATTAGAGCAAGCTAAGTTTAGCCTGGAGCTGCTTAAGGTGCGTGCCACAGGAGGAACATCTCCTTCTGAGGACAAGTGCCTGTCTTTGGAGTTTGCCAATGATGGCGCCTCTTCGCCTCAAGGCACTCCAGATAGCCAAAGCTCTAAAGGAAGCTTTGAGCTAGTAAGTATGGATGATTATGCTAAAGATAAAGTGCCTTGTGATGAGCCTGGGGACCTTAACTATTCATTTTCAGCACCAACCCAGCACGAAGAGCTCCCCAGCAGCCCCGAGCTAGCATTTTCTCCCGATCCTCTCGCATCTGCTGTTCTATCCAACAGTCCTAAAGCCGAATCAGACAATCTTAGTGCTTTGCCCAGGCTAGAGAACTCCCTTCCTACTTTCTACCTCCCTCCGGTAGAGAGCAGCTCTATAATTGCAAAGTCCAGCACAGACTCGTCCACCTCACAGCATCAGAGTCCAGAAAAGCCAATAAAGGACGGGAAGGAGTCTTTCCGTAAACCAGTAGTTGTTGTAATTAGTATGCAGAAGGAAACCATGTTCGATTCAGCAGATTTGAAGTCACCAGAAGTAAGAGACAGTTCTGCTCAGACCAGTGAGCCTCCCAGCCCGGTGCAGGGTGAAAGCCCCACCCGGTCCATGCTGGAGAGGCTTGAGAAGCTCAATGAGGCCAGGCAGGTGCGACAGAAACATCAGCAGCAGCAGAACGAGAAGGAGATGATGGAGCAGATCCGGCTGCAGAAGGAGATCCTGGAGAAACAACGCAAGCACTTTGCCCAGTATGAGAGAGATATGTTTGAGAAGCAGAGAGGTGAGGCCCTGCAGAGGATTGAGCAAAGTAGGCAAGAAAGATCCGGAAAGACCACAGACAGAAATGCTCTTGTAGCACAGCCAGAACATGATCTTATCTCCCTACAAACCCAAGACAAACAGGGTACCCCATCCAAAATGAGCGAAAGACCAAAAGACAACCAGAATGTATCAGATGGATGGTCCCCAATACTGACCTTAGAGTCTCAAGAAGGGGCTGCCAAAGAAGCCCATAAGAAACCACCTACCTCGAGTGTCAACGTTAACATGACAGAGCGACACGGAGAGATTTTTTTCTCACCCAAGGACAAGGTTTCCTTCTCAAAGTAAGCGTTGGACTCTCCTTAAATAACATGCTGTCATTCCAAAATAGTGGAAACTAATTTAATGACACACTTTGTTGCAGGTTTGAAAAGGAATTTACCGGTAAAGGGAAGTCGGCAGGAGTTCAGAAGGAGGCCAAAACCTCAGATATCAGATCCTCGAAGCCATTGAAATCTCGTGAGGTGAGAACAAAATAAATCGCAAGCACGTGAACATTACATTTGACACCACCGGCTAGGTATAGCCTTTCAAATCCTCAGGAATTTGTATTATTATTACTCACGTGTGCATTTTTGTGTGTAATGTAAGAACTGTTGAGGAGAGCATCTTGGACCGCAGGTGCACCTGCTTGCATAGTGAGCTTGTCACAGGACGCGTTTTTTACTTGTGTTGTTATTGTTTGGTTGATCAGGTTGCCAGACCAGGCCATAAAAAAGCCCGCATGGCACGGACACGCTCAGACTTCCTGACCCGCAGTTCAAATCCTCCAGGGGAGGGGGAGTCAGAGGAGGAAGAGTACGATGAGTCCCCTCTGTCTCTTGGCCCACCCCTCCCCAAGCAGGACTCAGAGGGGGGGACACTAGACGCATGTCACAGTGACTCTGAAATGGTAATTAAACGGTCCACGCTTCCCAAAACAAGCCCTCTTCTGGCACCAGACCTGACAGCGTGGTTTCTGTTTACAGCTAACCCTACAGAATCTCAGACCTCTGTACTCACCACTTTAAAAAGCTGCAGATTTCACGGTGTTTAACTGTGATCTGGGAAACATGTCTTGAAAATCCTCATCTGTGATGGCAGAATCGTTATTTTCACGTTATCTACGTTATTATGGCAGTAAACCAAATGATGTCTCGCGTTATTTAATAGTTTTCTATAGTTTGTGGCGCAGACGCCTTTGCTTTTGTAAATCTCAGCCACACAGATGTGGATAAAACCAGGTGTGTTTCCGCTTCTGACTGTAAAAACACGTTCCGCGTTTTAACCCACACTAAGCTTCGCATTCTGATTATTTGATAGTAGCAGTCATTGTAGCTCTGGGTTGCCTACGATCTGCCTTGATCAGAGATTTTCATTGTCTCAGCACCCAGAATAACGATCACTGCATGCTCTTTAGGCTCCGGCTCTTTCCTTGTCTTCACCGGTAGTTTCCTCTGAGATCCAGGAGCAGGACGTCTCTGGTGTCTCCTCTGCACTTCCATTACAGCCTCTCACCATCTCTTATCTTGTCTTCCCATTGCTCTTGCACTTTTTTATAGCAAATGTTTCTCTCATTGAAGTTCTTTGTGTGTTCATTGTTTATATTGTGTTTAATGAAATATGTTTAAGTTTTAAGTTGCTTTGGATAAAGGCATATGCCAAATGGTTAAATGTAGATGTTTGAATCTCTTCTGTAGTGTGTTATTGGGTTATTATTTCAAGAATTGAAACAGAAAAGACCAGAAAAATTATTTACTCCAAACTCCGAGTGAAAGTCTAAGGGCAGCTGTTTATTACTTTATTAGATAGTTCGTTTAACGGTCATTTAATTCGTTCGTTAGTTCTGAGGACGAAAGAAAAAAGTTCAGCACGTTTTTTGCATCCTCGCTTTCCTAAATTTTTTTAATCAAAGCTATTTGTATATGAAGCTCTAAATATAATCCATTTCCGATATCCGGAATTGCTTTTTAATTCATTATAAACTAAAGTATGTAAGAACAATACAAGTAAGACTTTATCTTATGTCTGTCTGTCTGTCTTATCTGAAGAGTTTTGATTTAGCATATTTTTTTTTTTAATGTATTTTCAACTTTTATTAATTGAATCAACGGCTGTCCTTAGACACCCTAAGACACCACACCCCGTGGTAATCGTACACACGTTACAGATGCAGCAGATAGAGATTTGGTTGTTATATAGGTCTGTATGTTAATAAAAAGATAGCGATAGTCTGTTAATCGTGGTGGTGTATTTCATAAAACAACATTATTGCAAGACTTTTTACCGTGGCCCCGAAAGCACAAATAATAAAACGCTCTATTATCTGTTTAAACGAACTGCCTTGTCATTTCCCAGCCTTTCACGTCCCACGAAGATCAAAAGCGATTGATGCATAAAGTGATGTCTTCTGGGGACTTCGGCAAGAGTGACTCCCTGAGAAAGATTTCACAAGGAGACGGAAGGTCCGAGTCTGATCTTCTCTTTCATTTATTATTAATTAATCTATTCAAGTATCAGAACGAATGTGGGAATTTTGTACTCAGGGTTCGGGGCAAAATGAGGTTCTGGGGAAAAACAAAGCAGGGAGAGAAGAAATCATCCAGAGACAGACTGATGTATGTCGGTGAGTCTCTAGACGGGGACTATCCCGATACTGCACTCCTCATGGCTGAAGGTGAGATGATGGTTATTTAAATGTTACATAAAATAAAATAAAAAAAATTAAAGAAAAAAGGTTTTCATGTTTAGACTTTGTGTGTGTGTGTGCAGGGGAGTGCTTGTCCCCTCCTCACAGTCCCGAGTTTAGCTCCCTGCCAGAGTTCAAGGAGAACAAGGAGCCCTCGCCCAAAATGAAGCAGCGCCGCAGTGTAAAGATCAGCAGCGTGACTCTAGAGCCCGCCCAGTGGACAAGCGACGCATTGCAGATCCTCACATGCGCTAACGACTACAGGAGTATGAACGACTTCCTCATGAAGAAGGTTCTGCCACAGTCAGCACTATTCTACAGAATTCAAATTACCTTAAAAGCAACGTAGAAAACACAGAACTAATGCCGAGTACCTAATGTTTCACAGATCGGCGATCTAGATACGGAAGACAGTAAGAAAGACACAATGGTGGACGTTGTGTTTAAAAAGGCGCTGAAGGAATTCCGCTTGAACATTTTCAACTCCTATTCCACCGCTCTGGCTGTGAGTAATCTAACACGCCTCTGATAAACATTGAATCATACCGTGTTTAAGTAAGACGCGTCACATCCGTACCACATTTCTCTTCTTACTCGATTACACAAAGATGCAGCCGACGAATATCGGCGCAAAAAGCTTGCCTATGTCTGTTGCCATTCAGGATTGATTAGATAAACAGTTCGTTTGCAGTTCATTTTAGGAAAAGGTTATAATATAAATAACATTATTATCCTATACTCTTCCTAATAGCATTAAAATGATATCTTATCTGTCTATTTGTGTTTCCTTAGGGTAAGCAAATTCTGCATTCAGTTTTAGATCTATAACACATTGTGATTTGTCCTAAGGGTATTTTAATACTTTCCAGCCTGATGTAAATTGGCCATGATGACTAGCTGTGAGAGAATTTATTTGGACTGATATCTGAGAGTGGAAAATTTAATCAATTTGTCCAAGGTTTATGTAATTTTATTATTATTATTATTTTTTGTGCCCATTCATTCAAAGGATGCTAGTATTTCTAGAGTTTCCATACCTAGCTAACCAGTTTACATCTTTTTGGTGAGTGTCGGCTTCTGTGCCTGATCCCTTTTGTTCGTTTCGTGCAGATGGATGATGGAAAGAGTATCCGCTATAAAGACTTGCACGCACTGTTCGAGCAGATCCTGGAGAAGACCATGCGTCAGGAGCAAAGAGACTGGAGCGAGTCACCCGTTCGAGTTTGGGTGAACACTTTCAAAGTGTTCTTAGATGAGTTCATGACCGAGTATAAGCCAATGGACAGCAGCATGAACAAGGTACAGATCATTATCACGAGTCCCATTATATATAT
>JAOVYU010000004.1:4914591-4925209 GCA_025674565.1 Synodontis membranacea
ATATAACTTGAATCCTTCTTTCTGCACACATGAGGCTCTCTTATCTGTTCAGAGATTCAGCCCCATCCTCAGCCAAGGAGAACTTTTTGTATTCGGCGAGCATCCGAGCACGATGATGATCAAGGTGTGGGTGATGTGAGCTGTCCGCGAGCGCTGTGCTAAAAAAGAAAGCCCACCCGAAATGAACGACTTCTTTGGCGTCCTCTGCTCTGCGTGGTGAACTCTGCAGTGCGTGTCTTCGTGACTGAGCTTTCCCTTCATGCCAGGTCTGGTGATCTGAAGAGCTAGGCTTTTTACCTCTTTTATTTATGGTCCGCTTCACACGTGCCATGAAATTCTTCGGGGGCCATTTTCAAACATCGGTTTATTAAAACACGGGAAATCCATTTGTGGCGCCCGTGCACGGAACAGGCCACAGGTGCGATTACAAGTGCCACGGTTTATGAGCTGTTCTTTTTTGCTCTCTGTTTCCGCGATAACGGCGTAAAAAGGTCATGCGTCTTTCTACAACGACGCAGTGTCAGGTCGAATAGCTGTTGATGTAAATGCTGAGACTAAATCCATTGATCCTAAACCTGGATTATCCTTTAGCAGATCGTGGATGCCTGGGATGGTTATTGGAAAATAACTCTGCTTCACATAGGGGACATAGGGCACATCTTGGAGAATGACTTTTGCTACCTGCTTCCAATGTGCTTTCCAAACTTTTGAAGGGTTTAGGAACCTTTCGGGAGGAAGAATAAACCAGCAAAGCTGACCCGGGGCGGTACATGGCAACAACGCTCTCTCCCCCCGTACGCACCCGACCAAAACTATGTACATGTGATAGATGTTTTATCCCAGCCTTTCCTCTTTCCGGTTCCCTCGCTCACTCGTGACCTTTGCTTGGGCAGGGACCGTAGCTGTTCCCCAACCTGCCTGCGTTTCTGTCAATCACTGGGTGTTTCATTTCACGCTGCAGCTATCCACACACGCTAGCTCTTTATCCTCCCCGATTTTACACGGCCACGGTAGCTGCGGCTCAGGGACTCCAGCGCAAACACAACACCGGCAGCTATGAATATCAAACACCGCCAATCCCAAAAGGCTGTCAGATTTCTTTGCAGGTTATTTTTGTAAAACAAAATAAAATAATAATAATGTGATTGTTCTAGTGTAGCAAGCAATCTAAGCTGCAGTGTCGTACAGGTTTGGCAAAGGTTTAGCGCTGCATTCATGGTCGGGTGTCGAGATGAGTCCTGTCAGAGTTGAATTACTGTTTGAGAAATGTTTGGTGCACTTTGTTGTTCTGACTTTATGCTGAGATGTTGAAATCATCCTGATGGACAGCTTCAGCATGAGGCTAAGCTCATGAACTGACCTGGACTGGTATGAACGTTTGCAAAAACATTTTGGGAAAAGTAAGAAGAGTATATTGCCGGCAGCCGTACCGCCCTGAGAATGCCCGATCTCGCCTGTTCTCGGAAGCTAAGCAGGGGCGGGCCTGGTTAGTACTTGGATGGGAGACAGCCTGGGAATACCGGGTGCTGTAAAAGACCCAGCCACAAGGGGGTGCACACTCTAGTATACTCCTGTGTGCCTGTCCCAAGCCTGGTTAAACGGGGAGGGTTGCGTCAGGAAGGGCGTCCGGCGTAAAAAGCTCTGCCGAATCAAACATATGGACAAAAAGATTCGCTGTGGCGACCCCTGACGGGAGCAGCCGAAAGAAAAAAAAAGGATAGTATATTGCTATAAGGATAGTATACAGACGTAAGACAGTAAGGTTGTGAGTTTGAAACAATGAAATCGCATCAATGAAATTTGGAGCCAAAGATGTTTAGACCTGTAACCTTTACGTAAACTTACGAATCATCAGACTGCCCCCCCCCTTCCGTGGCAGGACGACAGACTAGACAAGATTAGATATCCGTTTAAATACTTAAATAAAATGTTGTATGCCATTTTGGTGAAATATATTCATGGGTTCTTAAAGTGCGTTATGGATAGAGTTTTTTTTTTTTTTCCTCCCATAATTCTTGGTTGTTTTTGCTAGGACTCCGCCGCATCCGGTGGTCTTTTCCGGAGTGCCACGCACATTACAGTGCAGACACTCGCTCTAAGAACGTTAAGAAGAAAGCAGTACAATCTGTTGAACCAGTATATAAGGACGCAAGGAACCTCCGAGACAGCTGTATAAATAAATAGAACACGACAAGAGCAGAACACAGTGTTTTCTTGTTCGTCAGTTACGGCCAATAAAGGATTCCGCTGACCTCAGCGAGACTGGAGCAGCCGGTGATTTGCGAACGTTTCCGGGCTTTCTTTGGACGCACTCTACTGCCTGTGCTGTACATTTCATCTGTGTGGCTTTGCTGGGGTAATTTGGAGGTCCGTAGCCGGTCCGTCTTTCTGCTTCAGTATGCGTAAACAGAGTCGTGCTTGGCTTTGTGTCACGAGGGCACATTAGAAGTGAAACCTCAAACCGTTGATCTCGTGCTCCGATCAGTAATGCTTAGAATAGAAACCAGAGGCCTGCTGTTTGGGTAAAACAGACTTTCCGTTATGCTTTGGCTTGACAGATTGGTGCACGCACCACACTTGGAAAGCAATATGTACTGTATAGGAAAACCAGCTTTCTCCGGGATAAAAGAGCCGTTTCTACGAGCAGGTCGGAGCACATTTCCCAGTTTCAGCCTGTAATAAATTTCTTAGTACAGTTTACTTTGCATGTAGCGCTAGTTTGATACACACGCAGCGTTTGACGGTTTTATTGTTTCAGTCCCGGAAAGAGCTAGAACAGATGCTCCGTACGTTGTGCGGCCTTTGGCTTGTAAACTGTAGCGTTGTATAAAAGGCTGACAGTAATTGCTTTATTTGTAGCTTCTACACCATCAAATTTGATGGCCTGACTTACGGCAAAGATAACGTGAGCATGGTAACTCGCTGCTGTTTAGAAACGGTAAGATGTTTGAACAGCCCAAACGTCTTATTCTTCATCAACAGGTTTTTTTTTTTTGCTCCGTAGGATTCCAGAGGTTTGTGAGTTGTTAAGAATTGCGTCGGGATTTTTGTGACCGCCTCACGTTGATAGATCGAAAAAGCATACGAGCAAGCGGATCTGGAGAAAGATGCCAGTTGCGGTTTGCTACGGCAAAGATAAAACAGATAATCGAATGCTCGGAAGATAGGTTTAAAATAGGCCCCGTCGACCGGTGAGTGCTCGTGCTGTGTGCTTTTCCCTATTCGGTGTGAAAAACAGTTGAAACGATTCAGAGCTGAGAGTTGAAACGGACTGCGTCTGCATATTTGCTTGACGTTTTATGAGAGCAGTTTGTCATGAATGTGTTGAATAATAAGACATTTGAATTAGTTGAGGTAAGAACGCTGAATTCTCAGGTTTGCTATACCAGCAGCTTGAGCATCACAGGTTTATATGAACGCACTTGATCTAATATAGTACGTTACCGTTTCTATACTAACAACTCGATTCCTTTTTGCAGATGCGCCACGAAATCTAAACACGTAATAAAAAAAGTCACCTTACACCTTATTTAACAGAGAAAAACGTATACTTATTAATATGGTGACATTTTCTCAAATATGGTGATGTTTATAGAAGGAGTCTCCAGTGTCGGTGTTTTGTTTTACGCCGCAGGAAAGTCAAACTGCGTTTTGCAGGTACTCGGTTTTTGGTCTCGTTAACTTTAAGAGAGGAAACGGACAGGTGCATTGAAAGAACAATGGTTTAGAGCCGGTATAACGAAAAGGACTGATGTACAGTAGACACTATGTGGACCAAAGTTTGTGGGCACCTGATCGTCACTTCCATACAGTATGCAACAAAGTTGTAAGCACACAATTATGTCTATATTAAGAGCATTGAGAATTCCCTTTGCTGGAACTAAGCAGCCCAGACATGTTGCCCCTGTGTGCAAAGTCAGCTCCATGAAGTCATGGTTTGCTAAATTTGGGTTGGAGCATGTTGAGGTGCCTGCACAGAGCCTTGAACTCAACCCCCAACTGAGCACTTTTAGGATGAACTGGAACATCAGCTGCACCCCAGGCCACTTTGTCCTACATCAGTGCCATGACTTCACTAATGTCTGTGTGGCTGAATGGATTCATCTCTACAGCCATGCTCCAAAATCCTATGGAAACCCATCCCAGAAGAATGGAGGTTATTACAACATCAAAACTGGTATGATCCTGATTGGGATGTTCAAGAACCACATATGGATGTCTAGGTCAGGTGTCCACAAACCTTTTGTCAATGTAGTGTACTTCCACGGACACAGTGTCATGCAACGCGGACACGGCTGTGCACACTGGCGTATCCAAAGTTTAGTCGATTTTCTGATGACGCGGAAGCGTCTCAGTGCACAAGCTGAACGCATTCGAACTACAACTATGTTGTAATACCCTGCCTGACCTACCGGTAAGGTCCTGAAAGTAAAACAGTCCCCCGAAGAAGAAGAAGTAGTTAAAAATTAAGAGGCACGCGTGGCAGTTTGCAACATGGCGACCTCGACAGAAGAAGAACTTCGTTCATGTTCACGTTCATGAGGAATGTTTTAAAACGCCTTCCTTCTGCGTTCCATACTTCGACTACCCGGTCACCGTCTGCGGCTCCTCGCACACACCGGATGGGCATGTCACTGCACGCTCAGTGTGCGCCGGGTCCGTGGAAGTATACGTCAGATTTAAGTGCTAACAGAAGACGTTCCATAGCATGAAGCATAGCTAAGTGCAAAGTATTGTTCTTTAATTAATGGTCTTTTTATTTTTTTGCCCCAGGCTGCATCACAGCACCCCGTCACTGATTATTTTCCTATAACAGCATGCCCATTAGTGTTTCGTTCCTTACAGTGAAAGAGTGATCTGTCTCCGTCAGTAATTACAGCAGCGACTGTTTCACTGAGTCTTCTGTTTTACTGAGTATATATTTTGACAAGCCAGAACCCAGACGACATTTAGATCATCGCCCGTATCATTTCCAACCGAGTATTGAGCTAATGATTAAACGAGACGCATTGATTAGATGATTGAGAGCCTTTGTTTCGTACTCTGTGGTTTCACACCATTTGAGGAAGGAGTTCTTTTATTCTAAAGCTTTTGAAATTTTTTGACTACGGATGCAAGGAATGACGGTTTTCAGGAAATATTTGTCAGTCATTTTATATCGCAATCCCCCACCCCCCACCCCCAACACCTCACCTGAGCAGTTTTTCCATTTGCCTTTTGATGTGTTTGCCGCGTTGACGGGCAAAGAGCTCGACTGAACTCTCACAGGATTCAGCGTCCTGCAACCAGCATTTGCATGTGTACGGGCGTACCGAGCAAGGGATCTGCATAACAAAGAGGATGTGTCCGTGCTATGGGTTTTGTCTCTCTCGCACAAAGCACAGGGCATTCTTCCTCTTTTATTTTCCTCGGCGACGCATCGTCAGAGCGCCAGACCCTCGTTCAGAAACCTTGGACTCATGAGGTCCGCTCTAACTCACCTCTAGGGAAATATGTCTTCCAGAACAGTCTTTAATTGAGACGACAGTTAAAGTGATATCAGCTGGGCTCTGAAACTAGAAATTTTCTTTCATTTGAATGAGGGGGAATGCATTTTTTCGGATTGTAAAGAAAGTACATACGTAGACTACGCAACTAGGACAAGATGTTCTTAAGTCATGTACAGTCGACCCTCCTGTTTACGACCTTCTAAATACGGTTTTTAACATCATTAGAGCCCTCTAGACATGAAATAACACCCTTTGGTCACCATTACACTCGTATTACTCAATATATTAGACAAAACAAGAGGAAAAAAAGGCATATTAGACGTTACAAATATATTATTATTATTGTACATTTAATTACACACACACAACCACTAACCTATGAAAATAGTGCAACTTATTTGATGATGATGCGCGGCTGAAGAACATCGTGATAGGCAGTTGGTGGCGCTGTCTTTTCGTATGGGTGAATAGGCTTTTGTAGGGTTCCATCGTTCCATCAAGTGCGTTCCGGAACCGCAATGCACGCATCATCTACACATAGGCCTACAGTCCATACGTACAGTAATTTTAATTGTAATACAGGGGTGTATAATTGACTCAGACAACCGAGCGCGCGCTGTATCATTTTCACTGCCTCGATCAACTTTTTAATGAATATACTGTATTGGAAAAAAAACTGCGATAGAGTGAAGCCGCGGAATTCGAAGCGCAAAGTGCCGAGGGTCGACTGTAATGACACAGGTAGCTAGATATGATATCAAAAATTCCACTTAGTTCTTGGTCAAGATTTTTCTGCCCTGTTGGGTGAAATGCAAATAAAAATTAATTGAAAGGGCAAACAAATTATTATTATTATTTTTTTTTTTAATTTCAGGCTTAATATTTATTAATACAGTTGTCATTTATTACCTTTGGTAAAAAAATATTCATTTCCATAAACACAGCAAGTTTCATTACCATCGGGTATCTCAACAATCAAATTTTTTCCTTCTAATTTTAAGATGTTTAATTATTTATTTATTTTTTTGACATTACAACAGTCCTTCATAGAACCGGGTCTCTTCACAGGACAGAAATCCTTTTTGACACTGACATTGAAAAGACAGTAAAATTCAGACAGGGAAATTCATAGATCTTATTCGGACTCTTGTCGATTAACCTAAAGTTACCCGAGCCTGCCACTGATTGAGCGAATAACAGTTTCTGCTGTCAGTGAGTTGAAGTAGGAAAGTAACCTAATCCAGCCTTATTTTTTCTAAAGACCGTGCTGAGAATTGTACTGGATCAGACCCTGGCTTAGACGCTATGATTTCGCTGTGCTTTTTGCAGGTAAGAAACCGTAGTAAGAGGGAGTTAAATGGTCGTTCGGCACCGTTCGGTTTCTAACAACATTATTAGCAGTCCTCGTCTGTTGTGATGTAGGAGAAGGGTCAGGACAAAGAGTCCGTGCATGACTCCTGGTACAGCGCCAGCGGTTTGATCACATGAAACACCGTGTGTGTTTAGCTCAGGTCTGGTGACAGGCATGACATGTAAATTACA
The DNA here is from genome assembly GCA_025674565.1 of Synodontis membranacea. NCBI lineage: Eukaryota > Metazoa > Chordata > Actinopteri > Siluriformes > Mochokidae > Synodontis > Synodontis membranacea. Next base: position 4,921,623 of record JAOVYU010000004.1, read on the forward strand.
GGCTAAAGAAAGACTTATCACATGTCATTAGAGCGGAAGGCAAGAGCAGAAACGTGAGCCAAACTTCAGAAGAAAGACGTCCTTTGCTTCTTGCTTTCGTCTGGCCAAGGTCGTATGAAAGAGGCCGTATTCTTTTAACCTTGTTTCAACATGCTCCAAACTTTTTACGGATATTGTTTTGGTCTATGTAGGAGGGGGGTGTTGGCCTGGATTCCGAAGTCTGCCCTGACTGAGCTTTCACCTCTAACAAAAGAGGACAGGGGTAAGAGGCGGGACCATTGTTCTTCCTGGCAGCATCGAATAGCCTCGGAGCATGCGACGGGGTGTCACTTTTATCCTCTTTCCCACCCTCTTTTCCGCTGAATGTGTTAGCTTTTCATTTCCCTCTAATATGACGGTGTCTGGATCATACAAAAAAAATTTTTCTCCATGTGCCAAATTTTTTTTTTTTTTTTGGTGCCGACTTTATTGATTCGTCTCTGCCCGTCATGTGAGTCAAAAGGATTCAAGTTGGACTTTTTGTTCCATTTGTTAGTGTTTAGCAGGGAGGCTCTTTTTATCTTTACTGCATTGTTGCAGAGAAATCCTCGATCTGGGCCCCAGACTGCGTGTCAGTCAAAACTAATAAAAGATAGCAAGGCGGTCTGCGTTGCCACGTTGCAGGATTTTTTTTTTTTTTTTTTCGCCTTTCTCTCCGGAGCAGCAGGAGACAGACAGTTGGCACAAATAAACCAGACGTCCGTTTTTATTTCTCCGTATGAAACAAATCGCGTTGTAGAGTTCTCCAGCAGGTCCGGGCCTGGCCAGGACGAGCGCCGCGAAGCACTAAATGAACAGAATGAGATGGGCTGCGCTCAGGCTCCGAGCCGATGTAGTTTTCCTGCTTCACTGAACTGGCCTGAACTCTCTGTGCCAGGGCCCTGGGGAGGCTGGAGGCAGTCCTGTTTTCACTTGGAGCAGCTATTGAGGCCCTTCGCAAACGTGTCAGCTCCGACGGCGAGCAGATAGAGAGCAGGGCCAGGATCGTAGCTGCAAGATGACACCCAGGCTGTTGATTATTTTCAAAATGGAACTGTTCTGTGATCTCTCTCTGGGTACTGGAGCACTTCACACCTCACAGTAGGAGATATGGTCAGACTTCTGAGGTGTGATAGTAGTAGTAGCAGACCATATTTCAGAGTCCTGAATCAAAGGGATGTTGGGACCAAAACTGTAAAACTCACCCCCATGCATTAAGCTGCGGGCATAAGCGAAAAGCCTCTACGTATCAAGGGGATGTTATTGAAGGTTCCGTTTTCTTATGAAAGCAGCATAGAATTCACTTCTAGGTAAAGTTTCAGATGAGAAAGAAATCGCTGTGGTTATACATGACACACTGCACGAGTGGCTTTGTTGAGGGGACACAAAAGTCTTCGGAGATCGATGCCCCGAGGGAGACGGGGGGTAGCGGCTTTCGCACAGGGTTTGGCTTTCACACTTGCTTCACGCTTAGCACTCTTGCAGGTGTCCTGTCAAAAGAACATTATTATTATTCGCTATTTAAGTGAAAGAGAAAGGCTCGCTGGTGGAAGGCTCAGCTGCTCCGCTGTTGCCGTCTGCCACCCCGACATGTCTATCACCCCCGGCCGCATCTCGTCTCATCTTGGCCTGGGGTTCTTTATACTCTGCCAGTCAGCTGCTTTTAGTCTCGGCCTTGAACATTTCCTGCTGACGATCGTCTCGGGGAAGGCCACTCTCCTGCGAAGAATGCTTGTCATCTTCATGGGTTCTTGAACCAATTTGATGAAACGAAAAGCTCCACGTTCAAACTACTATGGAAGGGTCGCAACTGATCTGATCTGGCAACAAATAAAAATGTACAAGATATTATTTTCATCTGGGGAAGTCTGGAATGGATAGTTGGGGAATTTCTTGTGAAATTTGTTTTTCTTTGATCTGCCCGTCAATGACCACGGAATCCCTTTCCAACGTCCGCGTCGCAGAAGAAGAAGTCCAAACGTAGAGCAGATGCAGCATGAGGCACTGTTTAGAGCCACAAAGACCCCTGCTTGGGTTACACCTCCTCCAGATGTGGACACGGTGACAGTGATGCATAGCCGAGCCAGGGTAAGCGAGTGTGGAATTGAGGGAGTATAGGGCCTGCGTGCATGCATGTGCGGTTCAATTATACTTGTGCACGGATGTGGTTTTGGTAGAGGACATGGCCTCCTGTGAAAGTTCTCCCTCTCATCCGTTTGAGGTTTGAGCGTTCCAGGCTGTGTGAATTCCAGCTCTGCAGTGGCTTCACACTTCATCTGAGGATGCCTTTCTGACTTGCGGTATGGACGGATTCCATCTGACCTCCTCTATCTTTTCTCCAACATCCTTCCAGCATCCTTTCTGTTCTCAGTTGGCTCGATTAGGGTGTTGGGAACCGTCTGAACTCCTCACATAAGGCAGTGATGGAAACAGTGGAGTAGAAAAACGAGGAGAATCAGGGAGCTGCTCATAAGGGTCTTTTATGTACCCCAAAATGTCCTTTGGTTAGCCCCTGCTGAGGAGACCTTCCCTTCTGCAGTAAATAGGAGACGTGGTTTGCTTGAGCTGCTTTGGGCAGAAAGATCATCCGCTCTCTGTGGCAGTGTGTTTTCCCAGGACTATGACCTCAGCTGAATGTCAGTGTAATTGATAATACAATGAACCAAGTTCCTTTGGATAGTGCAGTCAGCACTGTCAAAGCTCGAACTCGATTGGCTTTAATGAAACAGCATTCCTCCCAGTGTACAGGACGAGGCACTCATGGACACAAGCACATGCATGTGATTTAGGAACACCAGTGTCTGCATAAATAGAGAAAAATCTGATCAACTCACCTCTGTGAATGTTTATTCACTAGCTACAATGCAGCACAATTCACTTGGAAGCATTTTTGCTATTGTAAACATGTTTTGTGGTTTAGATGATATATATAATGTCTTTAAACCCCAACCAATCCTTACTATTATCTGTAGCTTCTCTGGTGAACTCACTACTGACTGCAAAAGAAAGCCACGGGATGGTCTTCTCAATAGAGTTATTTTTCAACCTTTCCACTATTTTTCTTTTCTTTTTGTTCCTTTTGGGTTGGATGGAACTACAGTCTAGTAGGTGAAACGTAATTGCGCGAGCAAATCAGATTTGGTATCTATCCACTATAGACCTCAGCTATGCCCCTTTGTTCAAAGCCACATCTACTGTAGATAGTATTTTTTTTATAGCATTTATGTAGTCAAGACCACATGACTTTTAAGGTTTAAGACAAAGTCAAGACCAAGACCAGACCAAGTGCGAGTTCCACACTTAACATTACGTGGAACATGTGAACCATTCTCGAATTGATCTGAAAGACCTACATTCCCATAAAAACACCCACATCCATCAAACATTTAAGAGCAGGAAGTGTTGCATGCAGTCTAATAATTTAGTGAAATTCCTGCAGTTGTGGTCTTGAAATAAAATCCAGACTAAAAGACAGACTAAAAATGTTGTCGAATCCAAGACAAATCCAAGAGTTCTTGAGACCCGTGAGATTATTAAGGAAATGTGTGTGTGTGTGTGTGTGTATGTAT
>JAOVYU010000004.1:4938683-4954787 GCA_025674565.1 Synodontis membranacea
CTTTTGTTAATTGCTTTCCTAGTACAGCACATCCAGAAGTGTGCTATTCGTTATTTGTTGGTTGGAAGGACGTAAAGAAATTGTTGTTTTCTGTCTCAGAAACCTTTGGAAAATGGACAGAATGGACTATTCCAATTAAGATAAAAAGAAAAAACAACTAGTGTTAGTATGGACTAGACCAAAGTGTAAATGATCCCGTTCTGTCGTTCCCAGAAACGTCGGAGGTGCGCAAGCTGGAGTTCCTCGTGCAGCCAGGCTCCGTGTCCAGGGTGGTGGGGGAAAGCGTACTGCTCCCCTGTGTGGTGAGCGGATTCCCTGCAGCCTACGTCCGCTGGATGCGAGACGACAGAGCCGTCGATGACAGGTAGGCATAAGAACGTCTTCACTTGTGTCCAGAACGGTGCGGGAAAAGATGACGTGCGGAATATCGTTTATCTCTTCGAGTTAAGTGACAACTGGTGGTGGAGACAAAGCATTGATTTCTCAGAGTCTGACGTGTCCTACGTGAGCAGTAAGCTCATCGTTCAGTGGCACGTTGTAGGATTTTGTGTGTGTGTGTGTGTGTGTGTGTGTGTGTGTCTGGCTGGCTGCTGTTGATTTGGCACGTCGCTGCAGCCTGTCCCAGCTGCTAGAGTAAATAATTAGAGGGATGGCGCCTGCTCTGAGAGGTGTGAGTGCCATTCAGAATGTGAGCATCCAACACACACACACACACACACACACACACACACACACACACACAAAACAGTTTTTCTATCTCTGGGAGGACCTTCCATTAAGAATGATTAGGTGTAGGCATAATATTAATTTGCTACAGTAAACATAACCTGAACCCCAGTAACCACAATTAAATATTTTAATTTACTTTTAGTTTTTCCGAGTAGAAGACGCACATACTTTTTGTTTGCGAGGACAGTTGACATTATCCTACACTGACTTGTGAGATCTCACACACTTTTGTGAAGCTGTTAACACGGGGCAGTCGCAGGCCTTTAAGAAATATTTTAAAAAAGCAGAAAAATGAAAAATTAAGCCTTAAGTGGGATTTAAAAATATCTGTAACATGATCCACAGAATTCACAGAGGTCTTATGTATTTTCACGGTCTGTTTGATATTATAAAAGGAATGTGTTCTTGTATTCGGAAGTGATGTATCTGCATAATAACAGTGTGTTTTATGGAACCGTATAATTCTCAGCCATTGAGTCTGACAGAGACTAAAAACGCTGCTTGATTTAAGTGGTATCACACAAGAAGGGTGTTGTTATGTTGGCTATGATGACAGTTATGATTATCTTGGGTGAAAAAAAAAAAAAAAAAAAAAGCGTAGTACCGTTATGATTCCAGTAGCTGGAAAAGTGTGAACAAAGCAGTATTTGTTGGTTTGATGATAATGGATATTGCATATCAAATAATTTTGCTCAAATTAGCCTTTTTTTTTTGTGTACATTTTTTATTTCCTTGTGTATGTCAAATTAAATATCGTCATAACTACATAAACAAAGTACTGCTGTTACTATGCAAAAAAGACCTTAACTGCCTAAACAGGATATCACCATAAGCATGTAAACTAGGAACGTAACAACTTATTGTGCATTGACAAATTGCGGGAAAACTTTATGACGATTTGAATTGATGGAAATAAAAAAAAAAAAAAACTGTGATTAATCTTTTAGATTTTCCTCGCTCTAAAATTGTCTCATTCAGACGGCAGATGGCGAAATGAAGTACAGTGGCGGGAATACACTTGACATCACTGTAGGTGTTCTAATGCTGCGAAAACACGTGAAAAGCCAGAACTAAAATGGGAAAAAAAATAATTTTGTGCATTTGACTTTACAAACTGTTTCGAATATAAAGTCGGAGCGATCTTTTTACAGCTAAAGGAAAGTGAAGCAAATGGAGGCAGCTGCTTTATGTTTAAGCTGACTACAGCCTTCACAAATGTTAATAATGATTAAGAAAAGCGTTTTATGAACTTCTTCGTTTTTAATTAAAGGAATGTATTTCGTTAATAGCCTATAACTGTATATTTACCTCCAACCTTTACACACGTTTGTAAATTATTGTTGTTTATTAAGAAAATAAAACAAAAGTATATTTTTGAATGTAATTAGATAAAAAGAATTCATACGTTGACGAATAGGAAAATAGATGTTGCATTTTTTTTTTTAGTAATAAAATTTTCTTTTTTTGTGGAAAAATCGAATCGTGAACCCAATATCGGGAATCAAATCGAATCGTGATTTGTGTGGATCGTGATGCGCCTAATGGAAAAAGGATTATAGGAAGATTCACCAGAACTGCGTAAATATAATCTCACTATAACTACATAAACGGAATGTCGTCATGACCGTGAAAACAGAATACGGGCAGATTCACTAGAAGTACATAAAATCTAATATCACCGTGACTGTGGAAACAGAATCTTGGCATCGCTACTGCACATATACAGAATTACAACTATATAAATATATCACTGTGGCTACATAAGCAGAATGTCGCCATGACCATGTAAACATATATAATCAGAGTTACTGTTCCTATACATATAATCAACTCTATAACTACACAACCAAGATATTATCATAACTGTGTAAAAACCGGAATTTTGCCAACAGTACAGTGTGTAAGCATCATATCCCTGTAACATCCTAAACAGATTATCGCCATGAATAGGTCAAGCATAAATAACTAATCACCAGCTAATTAACTACGCATGCAAAACTTTGTACACCTGACACAGACTTGTGGTTTGCCAGAGGATATGTTATACTCAAATTGTAAACCCTGTTACCTCTGTAAAGGGTTAAATTGCCAATTTATACAAATCCAAAAGCGTGCATCAATATAAGGTTAGAATCCCCCCAACAGGAAAATCATTAGGCAGCTATAAAAAAAAAAATAAAAAAAAAGAAAACGATAACCTTCTCTGCCAATGAAGAGCAATGAGATAGAGCAGAAATAAATCTATATGAAGGGGAGCCAAGTATCGACGGCGACTATAATCACTCTCTCAGCATAAGCCGGAGAAAGTTAACATTCTTGTCCTCCTTGAATTCATATCAGAAGAATTCATTAGCATTACTGTCCCAGGGTAGTGACAAATGCCTGGAATCAAAGCCCAAATCACGCTTATTAATATTTACCGAAAAGTACTTAACAAACACACACACACACACACACACGCTGCTCACTGAATCTAGACAGGTGAAGATCTCGTCAACCAGATTCTTCTATAACGTCTATTTGGTCTTCTTGAATGCTAATAATAATAATAATAATAATAATAATAATAATAATAATAAACCTTCCATCATATTCTGTTTGGTAGCTTTAGTTTCACAGCATGATGTTGGTAAGCCCAAGACACAGATCGGCATGAGCGCGTCTCAGCGTGGCATTAAAAAAGCACTAAATTGCATTTGCCGATCCCTGCAGGTATCCAGACTGGACGTGGAGAGTTTTAAGCTCTATTGATTCGGTGTGATATCTTTCAGTGTTTTAAAATAACCTCAGATCTTACAGCGCTCACCACTACAAGTTTGAATTGCAGCACCATCCCAGTTTCAGAGTCTCGACTGACGGGTTAGAGGATAAATATTAACTCTGCTATTAGGTGTGTTGTGAATACTACTGTAATATGTAATTAGAGTATCGGTTGCCGGGATCGTCAGTATCTCCAGGACGTTCACGTCTACCAGCTTATTCATCAATTACCAGATCTGCTTTTAGAACAGGAGGCAGTTTTACCAGCAGACATGCCTGTGGCTTCACACAGTCGATTAGAGAAAAAACAGAAGACTCCCTCATCCATGCACACTGATTACAGAGCAGTATATGTAGGATTCCGAATCAATGCGAATGACTCTGGGTAATTGGCAAGCTGGAGGAAGACTGTGAGCGAATGGACTAACTGGTTGTCTTTTGATTCATTCCAGTGTCATTGGGAACAAAAGAATATTTCATGTGTTTTTCATTAGGCTTAATTTTAGTATAGCCATAACTGTGTAATCTTTTCTTACTGTGTACAGTAGGACTGGATTTATTCATAGTACATGTACTTAAAAAAAAAAAAAAAAAAAAATGGCTGAACTTGACCAACATTCTTGGCTACCATGTTTCTCATGGAACTTTTATTTTATTCTTTTTTTTCCCCAGCAAAGGCAATGCTTTTCCCGGTAGGATGCTTGCGCTGATTCAAATTTGTCCTCAATAATGAGCCTGAAAAGACAGTCATCCATATGCTGTCTAACAAATAGGACAGACTTTGTCTTGGGAAAACAGTGTTGCATTAAAAAAAAAAAAAAAAAAATTATGCTTATTTAGCAAAAAAAACAAAAAAACACACCATAAAATCCTGAATTCCCAGTCCAAGTGTATGTGTTGTAGTAATATTGTTTGCAGCAATCCACTATACTCTATCATGAACTCCAATAGTCTGATTACCGTTAATGTAAAATTATTTAATGTTAAGAAAAAAGGAATAAAAAAAAAAACCAAGTTATTTAAGATGGTGCCTTTTTAAAAAATTATTTAAATATTTTTTTGGATTGTATTCACGCTGCATTCTGGATAACTCAGAAGTCGAGATCTTCCGACCTCTTGCAAGAAAAAGTACAACGGAACTCCGTGGAGTTCCATTACAAGAGTTCCTGCTCGTAAACTCGGTTGTCTGACGTCACGCAGCGATGGCAAGTACCCATGGAGGTGCACAGTTTCAAATGGTAAACCGTCAACTAAAAGAGGACGTAAAGTATATTTACCTGTATCGGTGTTTGGAAATAGAAATTTTGGATGCGTTTTCAAGTATGAAGTTAATGCGGCAAACGAGAACGGGTGAGACACACTGTGGCCCGTGTTGCACATGTTTAGCATGCTCAGCCTTTTGTTCTGATATTAGCATTAGCATGACGTGTAAATTATGTTTGTATTTTGGATACTATTGCCTGAGAATTGAAAAATCCCGTTCGAGTGGCACAACTGAAAAGCTTCTGCTTCATCATTGAGATATTAACAGTTGATTCCTTTCAATATCACTTTCACCTGTGTCCGTAATTCTGGAGAGCAAAATTAGCCATGCTCTCCGGGTGAGAGGGATGGCGTGCACGCTCTCGATTGCCAGTCACAGCGACGCTAGGACGTTTATGAGCTCCTGTATGCCGTGGGTAGTGCTGTCCTCCGTATTTGTTACGTGGCACATGAGTTCCAAGTTCAAAGAGATGCATGCGTAAGTATAAGATAGCTAGGTGGCGGGAATGGACAAATGGGCAAATTAGGGAGAAAATCAGGGAGTTAACTAAAAAAAAATTGTCAACAATGTTATGGACAAATTAGGAAATCTGCATACTTGGGATTAAACAAAAAAAAAATTATAAATTGCACATCTGCAAAACTTTAGATTAATAGCCCACATTATAGACAGTGCAAGATACAGTAACGTCTTGTAGCATTCTAGTAAGAATGCAGATTTGGGTCTCGGCATTCTCCTGATGCGTTCGCGAAGACAAAAGGGCATCATGCCTTTCTTCAGTAAACAACATATTGATTTTGAGAATTTTTGTTGACGTTCTGTTTCTGCTTCGTGCTGATGACAGCAAGTGATTGTCGCAGCCCGCGCTGATGTCTGCCTCCGCGTCTTTGGAGGCAGAAGTGTGATTGAATGTGTTACGGCGATTAGATGTGCTAAACGGGGGGGGGGGGCTGGATTCAGAGAGAGGCAGGCGAGACGGATGAAAGTATAGTGGAGAGAGAGATGAAAGTGTACGCCTTCTTGTTGGCTGCAGGTGAGTGAGCAGATCTGAAAATTGCCTTCTGTCTAAAGAGCGAGTCCGCCACTTCAGACATACTGTTGAGGGATCAGGAATATGTGTAGGTTAAGTCTTTATGGTTTCTGCTGATCAGGAGCGGAGGAGTACGTGACATTTTCGCGTTTAGCCGCACTTGACGTTCTTAAATTCTTACCTGCGACTTGAGGTTCGTCAGTAATACGTATGGACATAAGCGTGTACAACGGGTACTTTTAGCAACGGACATGTCACAAAAGCAGCTTCGCAGAAATGTGGATACGGATTTAAATGAGGAAGATAGAGGCCATGCTGGCAAGGAAAAGGAAGAAAGCTTGAGAGGAACTGGACTGAAAAGGGGACTCATCTTCTCCTGTAGCGTCGTCGTGTGCAGAGAGCATGTAGGGACTCGGAGAGAGCAGAAGTAAAAGAGAGAGCCAGAAAGTAACAGAGCTCTGAGGTCATGCTGTGGCATAAAGCCACTCCACCATAAATAACCCTGAGTGAACAGCACCATCCAAAAACATCACAGTTTACCGAAGCTCTGTACACCCTAAACCCCTTAGATCTGCACCTAAAAGAAAAGCTATTAACAAATGACCACACTAAACAAATAGTTTTTTTTTTTAGCCCAGATTTGAAGATTGACGCCGTGTCTGAGTCTCGAACACTAATTGAAGCACTTAAGTGAGCAGTAATAATAATAATAATAATAATAATAACTTGTACTGTTTCTGTAATAATTCCTCTTTTGGCGTCAAACTTATTTTTTTAAACTTATTTTCTCTAAATTCCAGGTTTATATGTTTCCCTTTTTTTTATTATTATACGGTGACTTTAAGCAAGAAAACAGAACAAAATCTGGAAAGTACAAAAAAAAAAAATCCTTAAAATGTTTGGATTTATTTATTTATTTTTTCACAAAGAAAGGGCAAGGGCATTGAAAGTTACTCTGCAATTGTCCTTTGAGTGGTCACTTTCTAAAGTTTATTCCATTTGAAGCTTTGCTCGAAAAGGAAATCTTGAAAAGCGTTTCATCCAGGAGGACAAAAAAAGCCATTTTGAAGTGCTAGATGATGACCCCTCATGGCCCCCGGTGGTGCGGCTAAATCGGAGCACGGATTGCGTGTGTTGCACCTTCCTGTTGATTTCAATATCCAGTCCATTAACAGTTCATTTAAGCACTACAGAAAGAATATCAAGAGATAAGGGACTGCTGCTTTTCTCGGACGACGACGGCTGCTGGAAGTCGGAGTCGCTGATTCAGGCCACGAGGCAGGAACGCATTTGATTGGGGTTGAAGAGAATCGTATGGCTTCTATAAAGCAGATGAATAATGTATGGGCAGCAGGGCTGACGCTGCATGTAAATCATCCCTCGTGCATCAGATCGTCTTCCTTCTTCCTAGCCCGAGTCCCAGGTTTAAATGTCATGATGTTTAATGTGTTGACACAGCTCGGCGAGGATGGTCAGAAGCAGGGCAGTGTTTGTGTAGTTGATGTAGAATACCGTGCCCCTTTAGCAGCGAGATCTAAAAGATGAGGGTGAGGTTGTTGTTTTTTTTTTTTTTTTTTGTGGTCTTTTAATGTCGCAGAGCAGACCCGGTTATGGTTCGACTTCAGCTGTCTGTCTGAACCGCATGTCCGTGCACGACATCAGAATACTGATGGCCGCCGTCCCTGACTTTCACTCCCTCGTTCTTTTTTTTGTGCGACTGCCACTCTTCTCTGGCCGTCCTCTGGAACACCATTTAAAATCCAATTTGGGGTCAATCACCGTACGCTCGCCGCTGTCCTACCCGACGGAGGGACCAAATGACTGTGAGTGGCATTGGGAGAACTGCTCATCAACGTTAATGGGCTATAATTTCTGGTGTTTTTTTGTGCGGTGTCGGTATTATTACAAGATTAACAGCGAGCGTCTGCTGTTCCCGGTTCATTCTGTCCGCGGGGGTCATTTATGGCGTTTGGTATTAGAGCAGTGCCTGAAAGTGGAGCCAGGAATACCCTGTACTTCTGTAGTGTGTGCTGGGAATTATTTTTTTTTTTTTTTCGTTTGTTTTCTAGCCCAAGCATGTTTTTATTGACCATGGAATCGCACCAAATGTCCTGAATCCTTCACCATCGGCCAAGCTAAAATGAGGTTCAGGGTGACTCACTGGCTGACGCACCACGGAAGATAATGGTAGGCTTGGATATAAATATAGACAGGGATAACTTGTGAGGGATAAACAGTGATGGTTGGCATAGGACACTGGACAAGTTCACTTTAATAAACATGCAGCTGCTTTCTGTTAAAGGATAATTCGATGAATGTCGGTATAGCATTAATCTTTAACAACAACAACAAAAAAAGCATCGAGTAAGCAAGTAGAAGATATGAACTGTGTGTGGACCATGTTTTGTGTTTTCTTCCCTTTCGCCTTTCTTATTTTCAGGGTGGTCACTGGCCTCTCCGCGCACTGAGCAGCTGGTCGACCTCCAGCCTCGTCTGACTCTTTTTCTTAGTTCTCTAATGTCTGCATATTACGCAGGTTGTGGCCTTGGGCTGTATCATAATGATCTAATCAAAATATTGGTTTGCCAGCAGAATTCCTGAAGAAGAAAGGAAAAAAAAAAAGAAAAAAAAACGAAGCAGTGCACAAATGTACACCGTGCCTTCCGGGGGTCCTACAGCCAAGCAAAGCAAAAAACAAATATTCTCATTCTTAACATTGGACCTCTCTCCATATTGATTTTTCTACACCTCTTCTATTTCTTCCCAAGAAGGTGCATCATCAAAGGGACTATTTGGTTTGTCCTGCAGGATAAAACATTGAACTGGACACCCACAGAATGGTGGTTTATGGCCTCCCAGCTGGAAAAAAAAATAACAGCCATTACTTGAGTTTAAGGATGCAGTCACATCTTGTCTCCACCAGGGCCAAATGCAATGGATGCACAACCCCGATTCCAGAAAAGGTTGGATGGTGTGCAAAACATAACTAAAAACAGAATTCAATGATTTGCAAATCCTTGTTTTTATTAAGCCTATATTTAGTCGACTACAATACCGAGGGAAGATATTTAATGTTCAGACTGATAAACTTTATAGTTTTTTTGTAAATACATACTTGTTCCTAATTTGATGCTTGCACCACAACACGCATTCCCAAAAAAAAAAAAAGAAAAGAAAAGTTGGCACAGGGCCATGTCACTGTCACTGTGTTCTATCACCTTTTCTTTTTACAACAAGCAGTAAGCGTTCAGGAACCAAGGACACAAATTTTTGAAAGTGAATTTTTTTCCCATTCTTTCATGATCTACAACAATTGCGCCATTGTTATATTTTGTGACTCATAATGCACCTGCAGGGATTTCAGTCTATTAGGCCTTGTTCAAACGGGCGTTAAACTTTTGGATAAACGAACGCGCTCTGAACGTCCTAGACGTTTATGTTGCGTTTTGTAGTGGCGCTCGATTGACTTCTACACTGGCGATCGTTTGCCTCTGTCTAACGTCAGCCTGCAGCCCAAATTGTAGGTTGTGTGTTTACCTGTGGGGCAGTATCGGGCACCGGACATGAAAGCCCTTGTCGTGCTTTTTTTCCGCATTTCCCTACGTATAGCATGTAGGAATCATGGGATATAATGGGTCCTCCGAAGCATAAAATGAACACAAAGAAAACGCAGTAAAAGCGTTTTCCTTGCATTCGTTGGGGTTTTGACGCCAAGAAAAAGCTGCATGCAACCTTTTTTTGACGCTGTATAAATGCACAGCCGGACAAACAGACGTCACGAAAGCCCGTGTGAACACTCTCATTCACTCCAATGTGTAGAAAACCCCTCGGCGCTTGATCCGCGCTCACCGGACGCTACAAACACCAGAAAAATGCCTGATTTTCATGCCCGTGTGAACAAGGCCTTACGCATGTCGTTTTGCTACGAAGCCACACTGTTGTATCACCAGCAGAATGCGGCTTGGCTGGAACGTCCCTGAAAATGATTCCGTCTGGATGGCAGCATATATTTCTCCAAAACGTGCATGTACCTTTCAGCATTAATAATGCCTTCACTGGTGTGGAGGTTACCCATGCCATGGGCACTAACACGTCACTGTAACGTCACAGATGCTGGCTTTTGAACGTTGAGGACACAATGTCCATAATTTCCAAAAACAAATTTGAAATGCGACTCATCAGACCACAGCACACTTTTCCACTTCGGGTTAGTACATCTCAGGTGAGCTCGGGCCCAGAGAAGTCCACAGTGTTTCTGGACGTAGTCGATGTACGGCTTTTTGTTTGTAAGTGTTCTTGAGCTCATATAACGACGTCATTTATATGGTCGATTCGGTTTATAATGCTGTGCTGCATGAGGGTTCAAAGGTCAGTTGGAAGTGTAGATAATCTTGCCTTTATATTATATACAGTTGAATACAGGTCAAAGATAACTGATCGTTTGCATTCAGTTATACGCACCCTCCCTATTCCAACTATTTTTTAAATCGGGGTTGTATCTCATGGTCAAAGTGGGGGTATCTGGTAGTCGCCTTTTCATCAGCATAACCAGGTTTGTTCTGGATTACTTGAGGCTACTTGCGGTAAAAATACTCATATTTCTGGCAGTATCAGTATGGAAGCAACACCGAGAATTTTAATTGCCGTCAGCGTTATCACCAGAGCTCCCGTTTCCCAGCTTAGCTTCAAGCCTGTTCCTGTCGATGAGTGGGAGATAAGTGACAGTGAAAACTTGTGACTAATTAAAAGGTCCTTGTCACGGGACGAGCTTTGTGTAACGCATTTTTAATTGATTCATTTCCCCCCACCTCAAACGCCAACCCTACTGTACCTCTGGTGAAACGTTCTGGTAGAGATCCATCAGCTCGTCTACTGATTTGATACTTTGTATGGACCGGCGAGAATGCAGTTTGTGTTTATACAGTGATAAATACGTCAAAATCATGGAGTCCTGCAGACTGTGCAGTCAGACCTCGTTTTCATGAGTATTGTGCTGGATGTTGCAACTACAGACCGCAAGAAACCTCATGTATTGAGGCTTTGATGCTCTGAAGCTCTTGCTTCTTTCCATAAATAATTACATCATTGCCTGAAACAGTACGACCAGAGGATACAAAGGAATGTTCTGTGGTCTTGTGCTTGGCGGTATGGCTTATGTGTTTGGTTTGGCCCAAACCAGAGGGACAAAGGCCCCCTTTATGAGAGGCACTAAACTCTCTCCTGTGGCTTTGTGGGTGAATGCCAGAGCTGCCCAATGGCTCTCTTGGGGAGGCAGTGCTTGAGCCGCTCACTTCCTAAAGACCGTAGTGCGGTGCTAGCTATATCAGAACCAAGGTTTACTCATGCCTTCATGGAAGAATTTCTGAGTATGTCACACACACATTCATTATTCTGGCCATTTTGCCTCCCTTTACCTACAGTAGAAGCATACTGATAGTGTTTGGAGACACCTGGTGCACCGGAGTGTGTTTGCGTCTGTGTAATCAGAACCCCGTGGTGAACATTGGATTCACATAAATTCCCTGCACACAGCAGATGGTCCTGGTCAGAGAGAGATTTGTGGATGATGATGAGGTGCTCTGTGAATACAAGGAGAACGGTAGTATTAGTGGCTTTGGGATTTGAGTCAATCAATAGCTGGTGGATCAGGTTAAGCAAGGGAACTGCTGTCTCTGCATCCGCACGTTAACGTCGTGAGAGGCCAGCTTTCTCTCTCGCTCTTGCTCTCACTCCCTTTCTATTTGTGTCACTCTCTCTATTTCCATCTACCTCTTCCTGCCTCTCTCCTCCAGACTGTCCCTTACTGTCACTCTTTCTTGCTCATCCTGGCTCTTGTTGTAGCTGTCTCATCAGCTGTTCTGCTTTGACCTATCGATTCCTTCTCCATCCCAGTGTGCTCTTCAGTCAGTGCAATCAGTGCAAACCCCCACCCCATCATTCCACATATGCAGAGAAGGTTAAAAGGCAAGGTGAAATAGCCAAGATATCATTGGTGTACCAAAGCCCGGGCAGTCTTTCCAATGTAAATAACTGATGCTTTGTGCTGGCACAGATATTTATGTCCTTTCCCGATCTCACGCATGTGTATATTTGGGCTCCAGTTGCAGTTATGGACAACTTGATAAAGCCAGTTTGATAACTGGACCATATCCATTGTTCACTTCAATGCAGTGCTCAGGACGAAGAGTTCTAAGGGTTTTTTTAAATCCTATACTCCCACAGACACATTTGGCCACACCCACTCACTCTTGAAGGTACTCTGACCACACCCACACCAGATATTTTAACCACACCCACCCGCTCCCGCTCCCGCAGATATTTTGACCACACCCACCCGCTCCCACTCCCGCAGATATTTTGACCACACCCACCCGCTCCCACTCCTACAGCTATTTTGACCACACCTACCCACTCCCACTCCTGCGAATACATTTACCACACCTACCCGCTCCCACTCCTACAGATATTTTGACCACACCCAATCACTTCCACTCCTGCGAATACTTTGACCACACCCAATCAGTAAATGATCCCTAAAACAGGGATACATTTGCTTCCGGCAGCATTCAATCTAGCCTCATGCCAGGTTCATCTATATCCCGATGCACACCACTGTGACTGTATTTAATAGAAGTGAGTAGCATGAACCTGAGTGAATCTGAAGTGATACTCCAGTTATTGTACCCAGGAAGCTCCTGCTGCTGCTGTTTATTTGAATGTAAGCACTTCAGTAGGAGTATTGACCAGCTCCTTTCTTCTCTCCTTTCCTCTCTGCAGTGACGGCCGCTTTGAGCTGCTCGGCGGGGGCAGCCTACTGATCTTTAACTTGACCGAAGAGGATGGTGGGTCGTACAGCTGCCTGGCGGATAATGCAAACGACTCCATCGAAGCCCGTGCTGAGCTCACGATACAAGGTAACAGCAAAGCAGCATGCAGCGTAACCCTTAACGACTGCCGCCGTGTAGCGCAACCCTTAACGACTGCCGCCGTGTAGCGTAATGTAGATGGTCATTAAAGTGTTGGTTGGATGTTCAACGGAGTCATGCACGGTTTGCGGCTGAATGGATGAATTGAATGGACCGAGACAGATTAATTGCCCAGCCGCTCTGCCACGATGCACCCTTGTATGATTCACATTGCGTTTGCAAGCGTCTCAGGGGATTCATAAGAGCTACGTATAAATGAGTATTGATGGTGTTTGGCTCTGTGTGGCGCTGGTGAGTTTATGTCATCTGTTTCTCCTAAACCTGTCGATAATTCGAGTGTAAATGAGCTGCATTGTGTGGATACTGCTTTGCAATAATTAATTTCGGTAATCTATTCTCATTCAGATTTCGTCCAAATTGGACTTCTATCCAAGTTATTACGTATTATCTGATCTTGTGAACAGGATCTAAGCTATGTGAAGGATGTAAGTAAATCAGCTTTTTTTTTTTTCTTTTTTAATCGTTTCATAGCTTAATGTATTATAACAATTAATCATTATTAAAGGTCATAATGAAAACTGAATTGATTTTTTTTTTTTTTATCATTTTTATGTAAAGGATAATGAGAGCATAAAATCATGCATGTAGTAATAAAGCTAACCCTAATCTCGCGAATCCACCATTAAAGATGACGCAAACTTTTCAGAACACCATATTCAAAGTGGCAACCAAGTACCCGAGATCAATTCTCTCATGCTCGTACCTTTACAAAGAAGCAATGCTGCTATTAATTGGAACGTGGTTTAAGGGGGAAAAAAAGGGCTGTCTTGTTGAGCGAATGGTTGCCTGCACAATACTCAGCCTCTCTATCCTAAGCCTGTGTATGCTTTCTAAATGACATTGTTCCGTAATTGGATTGTACGCTCGCAGCACGCTTTTGCCATGTTTACATAAACAGGTATAAAACTGTGACCAACGGCTCGGATTGCCGTGACGTGGGAGCGAGTAATGACACAAAGGAAGCTGTCCGCGAAGCCCGCGAATGCATTTTGTCAAGGATGAAGGGTGCACAAGGAAGCACAAGGCGGGTGTGAAATCAGGGAAATGGCGTAGGACCCAGATCTCTTCCCTGCGCTTCACACATCATGCAAATACACCGTGCGATTCCGGGTTTGACAAGTGGATGAAAGAGATGGAGAGCTCAGCGGCTGTGTGGGTGGGAAAGTCATTGTGTAGATGCGCCGGTTCAAGGGGCCCTGCTCGCAATTCACAACGTGGCAGAGTGGTGATGCGCCAATGACTTCAGCTTTCCAGTCCCCCTTTCCTTATTTTTTTTTAATTTATTTATTTTTTTAACTCGCCATTCCCCCAGAGCCCCAGAAATGAGCTTCTTTCATGGGCGTTTTGGAACCAGCGCAAGGGGCTTCTACCAGACTGAACAGTCCCAAAAATCTACCTTTTGTGGTAATGAAGTCCTTTCTCCAGCTGCGTGGCGTGATTGACTGCCCTCTCTGTTCCAGTACAGACGAAGCAGAAAGGCGCTTTCAAAACCGCTTTTTCCCACATGATGTCCAGCTGATTTTCCCCGAGTGCTCTTTAGTATGCGCTGTGCGCCTTGTTTCTTTTGAATACGCCTGTGCTGTCGCAAGAAATTTCCCTTTTGATTTGTTAATTTCCTTTACGAGAATTGAAAGCCGACCCTGTGCCCTTTGAGAAGTTTGTCGCGCTGCCAAGAAGAAGAAGAAGAAGGAAAAAAAAGCTTTAATTGAAACAAATTGTAATTCTTAGTAATTAGCTAAACCCAGCATATGTTTTTCCTTCTCTCCTGGAAAAAAAAAACAAAACAAAACAAAAAAACGTCAGCTACCGTATGTAGGTACGGAGACCTGAAAACCTTCCAGCAGCCGATGGCTCGTTATTTACTGGCTCGGAGTGTCTGATGGATACTTTACTCATTTAAGTGTATGTGTTTGCTTGCCAGCTCCGCCGAGGCCAAGGTTAAAGACGAGAGCAACAGCTTGAGGCCTCAGTGAAAGGAGAGCAAGCTGCAGTGCGACTGCATTGCCTCTCACTTTATTGGAGTTGGCAAGACAATAAATTGGGCCAGAGGACACAGTAGGTTTTAATTACAGGGCGGTAGGTTTGGTGAGCGGTGGAGCTCGAAGTCTTTTTTGTCCGGGCCTTGTGGTTTGCACTAATGGGACTGCATGTGCGTTCATGTGACCCGTAAGCCGTAATAAGTCCACATATGTTAACCGGAGGAATACGTTCGAGTGTGTTCTAATATGCGTGGGAATGCACGTAGGTGTTCGCATGCTATGTAATTACAAGTGCGTGGGTGTGTGTTTCAGGGCTTATAGCAGTTCATAAGTTACAAGTCCGGTCTCTTATTAAACTTTCATCACCTGCCTCCGAGTTAGCATGCTGCACACGATTGGCCTCTACCTCCCGGCCACCGTTTGATGTCGACAGGACGGATATTCGGAGCTGAGGTCCGGCACACACAAGGAGCCCACGGGAATTGTGACGACGATCGGTGTTCCCGTGGCTGTTTGAGACTTTCGGAGTAAATCCGTGCTTTTGTTAAAGCTTCTTTTTTGTAGGAAATGAAGTACAACATATGATCCTGTATTCATATAGAATATAGATTTTTTTTTTCCCCCTATTCCCATTTCTATTAGGACTGGGTGATATGAATATATATCAGAAATATCAGAGGCGTCCTACCTGGGCTAAGGAGAAAACAACCTGGACTGTACACTCACTGGCCTAAAGCTTTTTTTTATCAATTTTGTTTCTGCAGTCTGTGATGATTTGAGGTGCCATGTCATCTGCTAGTGTTGGTCCACTGTGTTTTATCAAGTCCGAAGTCAACTCAGCCAATCTACCAGGAGATTTTTTTTTAGCACTTCACGCTTCCATCTGCTGACGGGCTTTACGGAGACGCCGATTTCCTTTTCCAGCAGGACTTGGCACCTGCCCACAGTGCCGAAAGTACAACCAAACGGTTCGTGAGCGTGATATTACTGTTGATTTGCCAGCCAACTGACCTGATCTGAACCCCATATGAGGTGTGATCAAGAGGTATGATCAACACATGACCCAAAAATACAGACGAGCTGAAGGCTGCTATCAAAGTGACCTGGGCTTCAGTAACACCTCAGCAGTGCCACGAGATGATCTCCATCAGCAAACAAGTAACTACTGAACATGTTCTCCAGACGTAGGACATTTCTGTATTGTATATCCTTTTTTTTTTTGAGAGAGAGAGAGAGAGAGATCGTGGGAAATATTCTAATAATCGGAGATACAGTCGATCCTCGCCACTTCGCGGTTCGAATTTCGCGGCTTCACTCTATCGCGTTTTTTTCAAATACAGTATATTCATTAAAAAG
>JAOVYU010000004.1:4954887-4970516 GCA_025674565.1 Synodontis membranacea
GCTTCACTCTATCGCGTTTTTTTCAAATACAGTATATTCATTAAAAAGTTGATCGAGACAGTGAAAATGCGGTTTGCGATCGGTTGTCTTGAGTCAATTATTTTTATTTTTTATTAAATTTGATTATAAATAAAAATATAAATTATTTTTTATTCTTTTTTCCAAACAAAATTAGGTGTTATTTCATGTCTAGAGGGCTCTAATAATGTTAAATGCCGTATTTAGAAGGTCATAAACAGGTTTTCTATGCTCTAACTATGCAGAAATGCTACTTCGCGGAAATTCACTTATCGCAGTAGAGTCTGGAACGGATTAACCGCGATAAACGAGGGTTTACTGTATTTGATTTTCATGCACACTAAAACATAGTCAACACAATTAAGACAAAAAAAAAAGGCTTGAAATATTTCACCTTACGTGTAATGAACTAATTAAATCGTGAATTCAAAAATTTTGAGATGCACCATATATATATATATATATATGCACACACAACACCTGTCTTGTGTCACCATGGGCGCTTGTCACTAATTTAACCATGACCCGATGGTGTGCAAGTGCCTGCAATCACAACCTGGCTTTTGTCCCTGAGAGCGTGTCTGTATTTTTTTCCACCCCATATTGCTGTGGATGAAGAAGCATCAGATGCCGGAGATTTGAGTGGTGCTCGTGGTAGACGAACCATCTGTCCAGCATGGAGGCGCTGGGAATGTGGAACCAACAGTGTGTGACAAGTGTTGTTCAGCAGGTTGGACGTACGCACCTCGTCAGCCTACAGGAGGACGCATCGGGAGCTGTTCATCATTTTAGCCGTGCCATGACACCGCTTCTCAGACTCTGCGATTTTTAATAAAAAGACCCTTAAGGGCTTTGTTTGTGTCGTGGTGAGATCCTTACGAGATTTACAGGGGTCGCTTGCATCGCTAACAAGATCATCTTAGCAGGCACAGAGAAAAAAAAAAAAAACAATACGTTGCCACAAGTACTTTTCTGTTCCTTGACTGCATGTACCAATCCATTCAAATCTCTCTCTCTCTCTCTCTCTCTCTCTCTCTCTCTCTCTCTCTCTCTCTCTAATATAATGCAATTTTAGCTCCAGTTCAGAACTTTTACATCATAACATTGATAAGTTCCAGAAAACTTAGATAAGCAAGCGAGAATGATAGCCTTACTAAGTATTATTCTGTCTGCCTCCGCTCATTTTCTGGAACATATACCCTAGTAATTCTGTTCTGAAATTTTATTTGTGCTCTACTTCAATGTTATGGGATTTTTTATTATTATTAATGTAGATTCATAATTTATAATCGCAACAAACATCAGTTGCAAGATGAAATGCTACAAAATGTCGAGAACTTCAGTGGGAGTGAATACTTATGCACACCGCTGTATCCGGGGGGGGGCTAGGGGGTGTCCCTTACTTTAAATAATATAAATGAATTCCTTAGCTGATACTTATTTTCTTCATGGTAAGTAGTGTGTGCTTATTAATCACCGTATTTACACTTTCCCCGCACTCTGCGCACTGTAGTCTAAGCTCGGCGTGGTCCGCTTGCTGCGTTAGTTTTCGAGCTCCTGCAGCAGTGTGAAGCTGCTCCCCGGCACAGTACGCAGTGCGCGTGTGTGTGTGCGTGCGTGCGTGCGTGCGTGTGGGTTTGTGTACTCTATCTGGACTAAATGGCGCGTGGCTGTGGAGGGAGTTCTGCGAGCAGGATTACTCCCTCTAGCAGATAACAATTGCTGGAGGAGCTCGGACCCACTCTGCAGTCCCTCATCACCACACGCACAGATATTTTACACGCCAAAGAGCAGACTCAACTCACTGTGCATGCAGTATACGTTTACATGTACCTGAGCCAAATAATTCAATCAACCCATTAGGATCATCAAAACTCTTATATATGATCATGAAGTAATAGTAGTGATGAAAGTCGAATTCAACTGCTGGCAAGTTTCCTGCTTCACTTGTAGGAGTAATTGAATTTCTGCTCTCCGTGACCTTTTGGCAGACGAGACGCAAATGCTGCCATGTTTGGAAAGATCAAACAGGTCTTGAGTCGGAGGTCAGAATGGAAGTTGAATGGGTCTTTTTTTTTTTTTTTTTCTTCTTCTTAACTATCAGAAGGTATTGAGATGTAATCTTTCGAGCCAGACTTCTAGCCTTTTGCTGGAGATTCAGGCGCTTTGGCGCTACACGCGAGTGGATGACTGATTTGCAACCAAACCCGACTATGAACGTTTTCTGTATCTTCTCTGCACACTCCCGGGAGTTCCTCATTTACCAGTCTTTAATAACTCTTTGCCTCCGCAGTTCCTCCGCAGTTCCTGAAGAGACCAGCCAACACTTACGCACACGAGGCTGCGGATATAGTGTTCGAATGCGAGGCGACCGGATCCCCCGCCCCCACCATCAAATGGGTCAAAAACGGCGACGCCGTGGTTCCCAGCGACTATTTCCGAATCCTGGTACGTCCTGGTAGATATTCATATTCATGTAAGAGAGATCCCCTGTACGCAGACGAGAACTGCGCAGTCATCTCTGCCACTGCGATGATTACAAACGAGCACAATCTGGGATTGCTGATGACTTCGTTGAGCTTGTGTCATGTGTGCTTTTGCAGAAAGAGCAGAATCTGCAGGTGCAGGGCCTGGTGAAGACGGATGAGGGCTTTTATCAGTGTCTAGCCGAGAATGAAGCGGGCAACATACAGGCCAGCGCTCAGCTCATCATTCTAGACCAAGGTACGTATCTGTTAAATGCATCTCGTTTCATCAGTAGTATACCTACCAAATTTGTTCCAAGCTACAGATTATTACTACGCTAGAAAAACACACGATCATGGCCAAAATAACTACATATAGCAAACATGGTGTGGTGTAATTTGAAGAGGTACTGTAGATATCTGCGTTGTTTATGACTTTCACAGTTACGAGTGTTTTGTATTTTATTTTGGTTTGGTTTTGATAGAATTTTCGCTACATGCCACAAGAAATAGAAATGAATTCTCTTCTTACTTTTATACTCCAGTATATTATACAGTATTATTATTATTATTATTATTATTATTATTAGGTCACGTATTGGCGTATTTTATTCAACCGTCAGAGCACATTTTACGTGTAACCCCATGTGGAGAAACAGCACGTCAAGTGCAATGTGGCCACGTTTACAAAAAGTGCAGCTTTAATGTCAAACCTTTTTTTTTTTTTATCTCCGATCAATCCGGTTGCTTATTGGCGAGCAAGCAAGAAAAACAAACATGGAAGACAAAAACGCTGGTATAAAACGAGTTTGCGATTATGGCGATATGATTATCATGTGTTGGCTGGAAAATATTTCGTTTCCGATATTTCTCTGTCGCGATGTAGCAAAGAACGTCACGTCATCTGTCTGTCTCTGGGATGCTCACTTAGTACGTGATGTGACGTCCTGCTTTAACTGTGACTGAATAGTCGCAATGCAAATTCCGCTGGGTTTCTGCCACTGAAGATACAGCAAAGACAAACAATGAGGTATTACCGCAATATTTATTCCATTTTTATTACTACTTTACTAATAAACTGAGAGTGAGCTAGGATGGTTAGTTAGACATAGCAATCTGGGGCCTGCAAAAAGCGTTTTCCTGCTTTACAATGTGTGTGTCATATGGGCTACTTTTATTTTTTCCCATATCAAGCCAGAGATTTTCCTGGGAAAATAAAACAACCCAGTGTGAAAGCGCTGTTAGGAGATCTGAAACATTACCGAAATTCCAGCGTGGCACACTCTCTCACAGCGACTTTAAGCCTTTATAGGGCAAGAAACCACATATGGTATCTTCAAAAATGGCATGGTAGAACCACATGGATTTTAATTCTTAACTTCGTGAATAAATGAATGTTTAATTGTTTTTCTTAGATTTTTTATAGGTATGCTTTTTGGAATCCCCCACCAGAACGACAAGGAACCATATACAGTGGTACCTCTGATCACGACCGTGATCCGTTCCAAAACTTCCAAAACTCTGGTCATGACCCGAACATGATTTCCCCAAAGGATAACGTGAATACGATTAATCCGTTCCAGACCGTACGAACTATATGTAATTAATTATTATTTAAGTACGAAAATAGTTGGTTATACCATAGAATGCACAGTGTAATAGTAAATAAATGTAAAAACATTGAATGACTCTGAGAAAACCTTGAACAACAGAGAAAACTAAAACTGCAGGAGCTCGTGCAAGGCCAAGTTCACGCTAGAGCCCTACGAACCGCCTGCTGTTTTAAGCACAGGGAAAAAATTAACGTTTGAAAAATCCTTAATTTATACAGAAACTAGCCCTAAACAACCAAGAGAACTAAACTAGCATGAGTGGAGTTCTGTGGTGAAGGCAGTGAGGAGGAAGCTGGGTTTAGAGGAGCTTACAGTTTTGATGGAGAGTCCGGCTCTGGAAATGCGAGACTTTGCCGGTGTTTTTGTTCGCCACCCAAGCGCGTGGTCGTGAACCGATTAGAAATTTTGGCCAACTTTTTGTCCGTAACCCGATTTGTACGTGACCAGATGCGTTCGTGACCAGAGGTTCCATTGTATATGGTAACTTCATTGACCTTGATTTGCAAAATAAAAATGAAAAACCTTGATAAAATATATCCTCCAATAACACTCTAGGCTTGAAATTTAGAATTTCCAAGTCTTTCAGTTAGTGCCCTATAAAGGGTTAATATTGACACGCAGCCTACAGTATTATCGTCATTCACTGGGTTCTACAGCTCGCACGATGCGTGTTAATCATGGCGTCATTGCCCCATGTATCATTTCTCTCTATTGTACATGAGCTTTAAGCTGCTTAGGGCAGTCTGCATTATTGCCCCTCCGACTGCACCAGCTGCAGGCCAGAGATCATACGCTAATAGAACAATATCAATCCTAGTCTCTTTAGGGTGTCTGAGAATTTGGGCTTTAGGATTAGGAAAGCAAATCTTTTAGCACTTGTGGAAAGTGCTGAGGTTAATCCAGTGATGGTGTAAGCGAAGTGTACGCTGCTATTTGCCTCTGCTCCATTTCTGTCAGTGCCACCTGTTCAGTGTCTTTGTGCATGACTGCATGCGTGTTGTGGCCTCACCCTCGGTCGGTCCCGGTGCGATGTGTCATTTGCTAGTCAAGACACCGTTACGTCTCTGGTATATTCCCCTTGCAACCTGACCATGTGTTATAACTCAAAGTGTGTTTGTCATCAGATTCGCGCACAGTTATTATCATCAGGACGATCCTCACCCTTTATGCGTTTTGTATAGAAACTGCACATTTGTGATGGGTTAGCAGATTTCAAATCACAAGAGCTATTAAGCCAATAGTGCTGCTATTCTTCTTCTTCTTCTTCTTATTTTACGAGCATCTTAGACAAACCGTCACACCATACGACAGAAGCTTGCGAAGACCTCGTGACCCTGAACAGAGGCTAGCGAAAGTACTTAGCTGGAGGAATGGTGCCAGTTTACACAGCTTTACACAGTTTCCACTAAATCCTTTCCAACTGATGCACTTGCAGCATCAGTGGCGGCAAGACGCTTGGAGGAGAGCGCTATCCGCACACTTCCGTATGCATGAACTCGCAGATGTCCAAGAATGCATCGCTGGAACCGACAGGCGAGAGAGTTCCGCCACGCCTCCCTTCCTGAGATCACACGCCAACTTTGCTGTCTTGAGCTCCCGCCCACGGATGGCTGGGGCATCATCGGGATTGGAGCTAGCCGTCTCCGGATGATTGGAGCGAACGCTGTTCTGTTGTGCCAAATTTCAGCAATTGATGAATAGTGCCCGTATGAGTGGCGTGGAGCTATTCCACGATAGACAAGCAAGTTGTAAAAGGACTATATCAGAAACAAACGTGCGCTGTGTTTTTATTGTGTGTGTGTGTGTGTGTGTGTGTTAGTTTTTTTAAATATGGTTTACTGCGTCTTTTTTTTTTTTTTTTTTCCCCCACTCTTAAAATCCTGCCCCCTTTGGGACTATTCATTTGTTTTCCGGATTAGCAGATCTGCCTAAGCAGAAGACAGGAAAGAAAAGAAAGATCCTGATGCTTTACTAAGCCATTTTCTCAGAAGGCCTATGGTGTCCTCGGCACGCACTACAGTAAATTGCCTGTAAATACTCCATTTTGCCAGTGCCACTCAGCTTCTTGCTATTAAAGCAACGTACCAGATGTACGGGAAGGCGTTTGTTGAAGCCCTGGGTCTCGCTGCCATCTGGACTGGCACATGTTAAACCAGTTAACGTGTTTATTAAAGTACGCACATTTATTTAAGTAAGCATTGGGAAGAATTCGCTTTGTTGTTTGTGTTGTTTTTTTTTTATAATTTTTTTTTTTTAGCACTGGCCTATTTTTCTCTCGTGCACGGAACCGTCGAAGTTTTTTTTTTGGTTTTTTTTTTTTTTGGTTTTTTTTTTTTTTCTTTTCTTTTCTTCCGCCCGAGTTGTTTTGTTTTTCTCTCATGCTCTTGACAGGCTATTATTACCTTAAAGCTCAACTCTGCTATTGCTGAGGTTTGCGTCGGATTTTTTTTTTCCCCCCGCGCAGACAACAGAGGGACAGTTGTGCTTTTGTGTGAGGAGGAATACAGTAGAGGCAGTAAATAGAAATGTGGGCTAAGTTATCATTTTTTTCCCCCATATCTCATAATGAGTTTCTTAGCTCGTTGGATTGGATCGGGTTTCAGTTTTTGGGACGGGGATTAGTGCTTTCTCACGCCAGGTGGGTTTTCGCCACGTTCTCGCTCAATAAACTGGACGTTTTTTTTTTTTTGGAGGTTCGTAAAAATTGATATGGCACCGGTTTTCCCTGGACCCTTCCGTCCTTTTATTTGATCCTGTTTTATTTGCCTCGCTTGAATTCAAACGATTTCAGATCTGCATATGAGTGCTTGTTTCTCTCCACGCATCTTTTATTTGTGGCCCTTAGCTGCTTCTTTATTTTGCCCCCCCACCCTTTTTTTTTTTTTTTTTTTTAATCATTCCCTTCGCACTTTATTTTTCTCCTTGAGGCCTCGTATCACGCCAGCATCCCCTGAAAGCCATTTACCAGTGTTTGTTTGATCCTCCCATAGTGCTCTTTGCTCAGACTTAATCTCCAGGTTTGTGGTGATTGGGTGCGGTTGGTGGAGTGTGAGGAATTTTCCGCATGGGACGAGCCAAGCGATGTGTCTCTCTGCAACTCCCAGTTTGAGGGAGGAGAAAATAAAACCCACAAGAAGCTTCTGACTCACGGCGGGATTTATTTTTTTTTTTTACAGCAGATCTGCTCGAAATGGCAGCTCGTACATTTGCATCGGAGAGCCCGCTCAAGCCACGTGGTGCAATGGAGACACCCCGACACCATCGCACTCTTGTACTCTTGTTTTTGAATCCCACCCCTGCCCTGTTCAGGTGCAGCTCCACTGATTGGTGTCTGTCATTGTGATGCCTCATGGGTAAAATGGGGAACGCCAAGCTACACCAAGGCTGAACTGGACAGTACTGGTGATTATTTTTTGCTTTGTTTCGTGTGAAGCTCCAGGACTGCAAGGCTATAAAACATGAACAGAATGCCTCCTCAGAGAGCTCTTGGTTTTCACTTAAATTAAGCCTGTGTGGCAAACACAACTAAAAGAAGAGCTCACATGTTTGTTATTTATAGCACCACAAAAGTGCAGAGTGATTTTTTATTTCCCCCCCCCCCCACATTCCTTTCTTGTGTATAAGGCGTACCGGGTAATAACCAAGGGGTCTAACATGGTCCATTTGGTTTAAAGACAGGAACAGAGTAATGGAAGTGCCGTGATCAAATGAAGAAGAATAATAATACCAGCTGGCCCCGCAAAATTGGTACCATAACAGGAGATGCTCAGTTCTAACAAGCTGCGTGCTGTTTGTCGTGCCACATAAAGGCTTCTGTGAATGGATTTTTTGGACCTGTTTGTTTTTTGCCTTATTGTGAAGCCGTCCCCGGGAACAAAGTCTGCAAATGGATTGTGATGCAGGAACTGTTTGATATCAGGCAAATGCTGAAGCACTTGCATTCTAAATAAGCATTCTCAGCCATCAGCTCCAGGTGCCACCTTGCAGTGGGCGTTTTTTTTTTTTGTTGTTTCAAAAAGCTCAGAGAGACTGGCCGGCTGTTGACGCAACATGCCTCGGAAGGTGCCACTCTGCCCAAAAGCCCGCACCACTGACCACAAGTCAGCCTTTCACAAGACAGCCTGTGCTGATAAACCTGCTTCCTTCCACACTCCTTTGTTAGATAAAATATCACCACTCCACCAACCAGCATAGCTCAGCAACAAACGCCAACCTGGGAGCGTCCGCATCCTGGCTGAGGACTTTTAGTTTCCAATCACACAACACTGTGAAAATAAAAGGACCTGTTCCGGAATGCCAACGGTTTCACTAAATAATGTTGCACCTGACCGGTGTGGCTGCTTTAGATTTTTATTTATTTATTTATTTATTTTGTTAACTGCTGCCTCAACATGCCTTTTGATGCCAACGTCAAGGAATTCATAAATGACTCAAAACAGCCATCCATAAATGCGACTAGGTTCAAACAAGTATGCGATCGTAACGCAGCACGCAAACAAAAGCAAATTACTAGCAGATGTTTTGCAAACTAGTGGGTAAGATCTCAAGAACTCTTTTGTTCTGAACTGTATCTGTCCGTGTCAATGGGATGGGTCTGTATTCAAGGGAATACATTTTGTACCACTAGTATGTATTATTTTACCAAAACACACCCAGCCACAAGGGGGTGCACGCTATAGTGTATTCCTGCGTGCCGGTCCCGAAGAACAGATAAACGGGGAGGGTTGCGTCAGGGAGGGCATCCGGCGTAAAAAGCTCTGCCGAATCGAACATGCGGGCAAAAAAAAGATCCGCTGTGGCGACCCTTAACGAGAGCAGGCGAAAGGGAAATACCTACAGAGGTAATATGTAGTGTGCTTTTAAAGTAGCCCCATAGAAGGTCATTACATTGTCTACATTTCTGTGTGAAAGACACATTAAATGTGCAAAAGACAAGGGTACCACTACAGCAGCAAGAAAATTACAGTTTAGTACCCTTTTTTTTTTTTTAAGTGGGATTGTTGAGAGGGGGTAGAGCGGAGGTCAGTGGAACTGATAACTGGACCTTGATGGGAGCCCATAGCAAATAGTCTTCTAGATTTTCTGAATCCTGCTTGATTCTACCAAGGACTATGTGGAGGTCCGTAATCCCACACTCTGGTGCTGGGCAGCATGTCCTGCTTTGTAAAGCTGCGGCCTTTGCGGATACCCCGCAACACCGAACATGCTTTTATCTCCCAGACATATCGCAGGAAGGTGGGATGTCTGAGAGGAGGCTGAGTCATTCACCGTCGCCTGAGAGAATAGCTTTCATGCATTTAATCTCAATAACGGTGTCATGCGTTAATCCATCATCCTCCCATATTTCATCACATTCTCTCTGCTGCTTTGGCAGAGTGCTGACGCTGCAGCGCCGGCGCAGGCTCCGAAGCGAATACGAAACCAAACCAGTGCAGGACGGATCAGGTTCCATTTATAAGACTTCGCACTGACCGTCAACGCTTTCTAGTGCAGATTGCAAAGTAGTTCATCTTGAAGATGTCGCTTTCGAATCGGGATGTTCCAGGGTTCTATGAATCCGTGTGTCACAGCGCTCATCGACCCGTGGCCAGGAAGATTT
The DNA here is from genome assembly GCA_025674565.1 of Synodontis membranacea. Taxonomy (NCBI): domain Eukaryota; kingdom Metazoa; phylum Chordata; class Actinopteri; order Siluriformes; family Mochokidae; genus Synodontis; species Synodontis membranacea. The sequence continues at coordinate 4,964,583 of JAOVYU010000004.1, forward strand.
GTAGACAAAAAAAAGAACAAACCCAAAGATGTATGATTTGATTCGCTCCTAAAAGTATTGTCCCCTTGCGTATCAGGTTTTCAGCCTTTGTGGGCAGATCAGCAGCTCACCCGAATGTCACAAGCTGTTCGGATTGGTTATCGTCAGAAACATTGAGAAAGAACGTGCAAAGAGCGTTGTGCATGTGGCATAATTTTAAGAATCAGTAACTGGGGTTTGCAAGTGGAGATCTACTAATCTCTGGTGAATGTAAACCCTTGTGTGCACCACGGATGATTATGTGTATGAACGCTCCACTTTTTACATCTCAAAGGCCGAAAGTGGCACATGATGGTGTCCATGTCCGTTCTCTGCTTACTATCCTGAGCCAGCTGCTGAGGTCATACTGGTCCTCGCTTTTTTTTAAGATCAAATCAATATTTATGTAATTAGTCGATAGCGGTGTACTGCGTCTCAAGCACATTGCTAACAGTCGAAGCCTTGGAATCGGTTTTTGCACACCATTATTGCTTGAGACAGCTCTTGTTGCAGGTGGTTAACTGACTCTTCTGTTTGTTTATTTGGAGAAAAAGTGGTCCAAAAGTCCTTGCAACTTTCCTCCTAATAGTTGATGAGTTTTCTTTTCCATACTGCCTGGTGACCTTTCCCACAAAGCCATAATGTCTGCCATTAATAAGGCACTGTTGCCATCTGTTCAGACGACAGCGGCAATTGCTCTTTGCTATGAATAGAACAAACACGAGTCTTTCGCTGTTAGCCGCCATGTGTTGCTGCGAGCGCGCTCGTCGGGTCTTGGACAGAAAACGAGAGGGATCGAGAAAACAGCAGAGGCAGATGGATAGTTAAACCCGCGCATGGTTTTTGGAGTGAGTTTCACTCCGTGCGGTCTCCTCCCTTCACCCTTCCCTTCACCTTATTCCCAGCATCTGAACCAGATTCTTCTGAAGTCGAGCCTTTGCTGTTTACTGAATCCGCGGCCTTGAAACGGGGTCGATCCTGGAGCGGATTTCTGAAAGCTTATTTTGGCACAGCGTGCATAAGGAGGACCGAGGAGACTCAACTGCAAGCACATGGACAATAAGGATGCAGAGCCGAAAAAAAGGAGCGGAAAAAGAAATAAGCCTCGTACACAAATCCATAGCTAAATACAGATCATGAAACTTATGACAGAATGCCTGAACAGTTATGGCTCATTGTTTCTATTTGTTGGATCCCGTGATTGTTGCAGCTAATGTTTAATTTGCTCTCTGGCTAATGGGTCATATCCTTTAGGGAATGCTATAGACTAATGGATCTCACCATTAATGAGTGTGTTACAGATGGATATCATTAGTCTTTGTAGTTTTCTGAATGGAGCATTATGTTTCATCCGCAGATAGAGCTTTATTGCATAAAAAAAAAAAAAAGATTTGCAACAGACAAGCAGCAATGGGAGTGCAATTACGGCCAATGTTGGGTCTTATCTGTGCCCGGGATGCTGCTCGTATTTCTCAGAATAAAATTATTTATCGTCATGATGATCGAATTGTAACGGAGTGCCGGCATTAATCACAATGAATAAACCACGCTCTGTACCTGGCATTTTTTTTGTCTGAATGTTCTCCTAGCGAAGCTAATACAGCCTTGCTCTCAGGGACGTTTCCGATAATATTTCAGTTCCTTGGCTGCTACAGTACAAGGTTTCAGGCAAATATTGGCACCCATCTTCATTATTATTTTTTTTTAAAACCCGTTTCATAGTTTCGGATTAAATGAACCTCACCATAGACTTTCCTTTCTGACCCTGATTGAATTCTGCTGTCATACGGAGAAAGGGTTATGATTCACGTTCGCATTATCGAGTTTGTACTGTGCATTCTTGGAATTGTTCGGTTTAGAGAGGACATAATTCACTGTGGCAATAGGCAGTGTCTTTTTTTCTCAAGTTTCACCCTTTCAGTGGAAAACAAGAGTAAGATATGCTGAAGTTCAACCACAGTTTGTTCCAGTGGTCTGGGTATTAAATATTTCACATATCTGTGTGAAGAATGTCAAACCCATAGTAGAAGGCCATGCCAGCTTTGTAACATGTGGTAGTTATTAAGATGGATAGGTCTCAGGGTCTGTCGAGGCTCTTTAGATGAAATCTCAGCTCAGTGTCTTTATCATTTCTTTGCATTCCACCCCTTCTCCTGATTTTTTTTTTTTTCCCGCGCTCCGGAATTCTGGTCATCTTTGCGCCATTGTTTTTGCTTTTTTTTTTTTAGTAATTGTTCCACTGTAACTCCATTGTTTTTATTAGTCTTCTGTAAAACTCCATCATGGATGCCTTTTTTGTTATTCCCCCTCCCCCACCCGCTTTGCCTGTTTTTCCTCCCTGTCCTTTTTCATTTGCTGTTTCCTTTCCTTCTTGCACCCTTAATTTTCAACATTTCACACTTCCTTCTCACTTCACTCATCCACAACTTGCCTCCAATCAATGATGTAGCCACCCCCTCTCCCTCACCCACACTGATCCGTGCCACTGCTGACCGTGTAAAACCAGGCTCAGGAGGCAGCTCCGGCTCCAACCCCGACCCTGGCGCTGGTCCTGGTGCTGGTCCCGTGCCCTCAGCCCCCCGTGACGTAGTGGCTTCACTCGTCTCCACCCGCTTCATCAAGCTGACCTGGCGCCTGCCTCTCGAGCCGCACGGAGATGACATCACTTACTCCGTCTACTATGGCCTGGAGGGCACCAAAAGGTAGGACATAAAATATATCCCGGCTCCTCACAGATTAGAATCTCAGACTTTCTTCGTTGTGTTTTGGCATGCCTATGTCGGTTTTTGGATATGTAGTTCAGCCCAACATCATTAAGTGCCGTGACAAAGCAAAAGCACTTGGACGTCTTGGTTTCAAAGGAGGTATTTTTTCTATGAAAGGTTGCGAGTCGGCCCTGAGCTCGTGTTACAATCTGATTGGATTGTCTCATTCTGACAGGGAGAGGACGGTGAACACCAGCCGGCCAGGCGAAACGCAAGTCACCATTCAAAACCTCAAGCCAGACACCAAGTACTCCTTCCGAGTGGTGGCGTACAACAAGCACGGCCGCGGAGAGAGCTCGGCGTCCCTGAAGGTCGCCACCCAGCCGGAAGGTAGGAGCTTAAAAACAAAGTTCACGTCACAGAGATCTGTTCTTTTTTCGGCTCGTGGATCTTCTCAGCACTTTTGGAAAACGGCCCATGTGGCAGGAGGAATTATACGATCACACAGTTCCTCCAGGGCTGTTTTTAATCCTGCACTTCTCTCGGTATCACCTCGTTAACGTTGCGGAATCACATTATGCAGGTAAACACAAACACGTGCACTAGGAAAGCTCGGGAACGTTCCGCTCCCAAAGGCAGATCCCCGTTTGTTTAAAACATTATCAGCTCTTGCACAGCCCCGGAGAGAGCAAGGCTGCTTTCTGGGTCGGCGCTGACCCTGTGTGTCCTTGGCGCAGGCTGGCATAAGCACTTCATAATGAGTGCTAGTGGGATCCTGGCACCCTGGGGAGGCTGCACTAGCCAATCAGCCTCCACTTCATGTTATGAATGAGGTCTCAATTGTTGACCCGCTTCCAGAGGCAGGACCTCCAACAGAGCCTGCCACATTTCCCATGTGTATGCAGCACACACACTCACACACACCACACCACACCACACATAGACGTACTCGGTGAACTGCATAATCTGCGCCTTGTATTCCAGACAGTCCTGAGGGATCAGCCGAGGAAGCGCAATACAGTATGAGCACGTATTACTATAAGAACGAGCCTGTGTTATCTGAGATTAATTGCACTGATTCTTTACTCAATCCTTTAGACTTGGTCATCAAAGTTTACTTAATGGATCATGCAAATAGTTTAGATTCATTGGATAATGTTTATCCCAGGCCTTCTCACATGGCAGATGTGATTAGTGGGTAATGATCTCTGAACAAGGGTTATGAAGCGTAACATCTTATACGGCTTGGGTTTATTAAAGACCAGATGGGCTAATCTATATTTATACTCTAATCACGTGCCGTTGCTTTATCTTTAGGTTTCGAAAGCCTCGAATGCTCTTACGCTCAGCCGTCAGGGCCTTTCTTTGTAATCTTTTGTGATCTTTCATGACGGCGATGAGTAGATGCCAAACGGCCCAGATTGCTGTTTTCATTCTCCCGCCTCTGCTAAACTAACACAATTAAATAAACATCAGAGAAAGCCCTGGCGCTGTCTGACTCCGCAGCGCAGGAGCTGATCGAGTCACCTGTCGTCATGTCGCTGTCATGCGCTGAGCTGAGCTGAGCTGAGCCGAGGGGAATTCTTTTACCGAGTGGGTTTGTCGGGATTTCTGTTTGAAGTGCACGTGCGTGTCGCAACATTCTGACATTAAAGGCGCATTCACAATGAACATGGGGCTGAACATCGAGGTCGTATGAAATATTTCAACAAGTGCATATTTTTTACGTTGTAAAAAGTAGGGAAATGCGAGGTTTTGTTAGATAATGTGAATGCCTGGAAAGTAAGAAATGCTCTGTACTAAGGCCGCCGTCAGGATCAGGACGGCATCAAGTCATGTCCAGATCCAAATGTTTGTACAGCGTCAGAGGTTAATTAATTAGTTTATTTTTTAAAGGCAGCGTATATCCATACGTCACTGTCCGAGGTATCCCACAATCCTCCTTGTGTCAACTCGGGTGCAGGAGACTGTCTTCGAAACGACTAACGTCAAAAATCCTTCATAGTGGGAAGAGATCCGTTTGTGAATCAATATGTTGAATGTCTTGACGTTCATTTTTCATTTCTGTTAATACGTAGCGCGTGTATTTACACGCTTAAATGTGTTTTTTTTTTAGCTGTAAACTAAATGATATGACTGTACTGTGATGAAGAAGATCGATATTGACAAAATTACCATTTTTTAAAAATAAAAATCATCTTTTGGTTGGAAAATTGCTCAGTCTTCTGGTTAACATCAGTGCTGACATAGTCAACCGTTTGATACTTCTCAATATCATGACATTTTTTTAAAGAAAAGAACATGAACACCCTCTAATCAGATGTGGCGCCCACCTACCTCAGCCCTCGCCCTTGAGCGGGAGTCTATGAAATCGCGGTAATTTTCAAATATGTTAATCGAGACTCACGTCTGCCTTACGTATCCATGCCTCCCTCCTCAAACCGTCCTTCTTCTCAGCCCTTCTCAGCCTTTCCCTGCCCTCATCTCCGGCCCTTGTCCACGTTTTAGTATTTTTATAAATTATGCAGTAGTTAGGCTCAGAGCCGAGGATAAAGTTACACTTTAATGTTTTCCCAAAGGTACATTACTTGCCCCCATGTTACCCCTGGATTCCACCGGGGGTGTGTCCCGACGCATTTCGGCTGCAACGTGGCCACCAGTACTGATTGTGGCCACTCTGATTCCAGTAGACACACCGTGGCACATTTCAGAGGCGTCCCAGAAGCGGCTCTCCTCTCTGCTAAAAATATATATGCCTAGTCTATTTTTGAGGCAAGCCTTGTTCAAGCCCGTGTGCAGATTTTTTTTTTTTTTAGCCAGGCATGAAAGGCACGAAGTGGAACGTCAGTATAATCAGAAAGATAAAATGCTCTGCTTCTGAAATGCTCCCGGTGGGGTATGAAGCCATGCTGTGGACAGAACAAAACCATGTTGCAGACGCGACGTCACGGGACCGCACCCGGTAGACTGCAGGCTTTAGTATCTTGACGGTGTTTTCTGCCTTCAAAGGGTGTCACAGAACACCACGTTACGGAGAACATGAAGAACGGAGGTGCTGCCTCTGTGTCAGCTGAAACAATGAGGAACCCAGACCCTCTTTGAAATGATGAGAATTGATAACAAAAAATATGTTAAAAAAAATAATGAAAAAAAATTAATAATAATAAATAAAAAAATAATAATAAAAAAAATGCTGCAACAGTTAAAAAAA
>JAOVYU010000004.1:4970616-4988418 GCA_025674565.1 Synodontis membranacea
ATATATTATTTTTATATATATATTATTTTTATATATAATAAAAAAAGAGACCTGGCAACCCAGCCTGTAGTGATATTTAAAGCTTTGATTGTTTGAGCACTTTTCTGTTCCGATTGTTTGAGAAGTGGGTCTTAATGAAAGGGTGCAGACCCAGTCAAAAAAAAAAAAAAAAAAAAAGCAAAAAGAAAACACGTTTGTGGATAGATTTGCGATTTGCACAGGCTGTGAGAAATGTTTCAGAAATCCAAGGTTCGTTCACATGAACTCTGAGCTCTTTGAACTAATCTTTTGAGAAGCCAAATATCCGTGGATACTGTTTATTTGCGGAACAAAACTAGCCCCATAAAGAGCAGGTGTAACTCTTCAACATGAGACGTTCATGCTCAGTTCTGCTCTTCGCTGTTCCCTTTGTCTCTCAGTTCAAGTCCCAGGACCTGCTCCTAACCTCCAAGCTGTGGTCCAGTCCTCCTCTTCAGTCAGCCTGAGCTGGGACAAACCCCTGACCGGCAACGGCGACATCCAGAACTACAAAGTGTACTACATGGAGAAAAGCACGGGCAACGAGAAGGTAGTTCTTCACAGAGATTGAGGTCATTAACATGTCTCTCTCTCTAAGTCAGGGGCAGTCAGAGTGGTGTAGTAGATCGAGAGCCCGAGCGTCTAATAGAGAGATTTAGTCCGTTACAATAGTGTAAAAAAAAATAATAATAAAGTCTTCCAGGACTGCAGTCTTTGTTTTGTCTACTTCTATCTGTGTATGTATATGATATTCTGTGTCTCTCCTCTAGGACATTGAGGTCAGTGGACTGTCCTACACCGTGCCTGGGCTGAAGAAGTTCACGGAGTACAGCTTCAGAGTCGTGGCCTACAACAAGCACGGACCTGGAGTCTCCACGGACGACGTGTCAGTGCGGACTTACTCAGATGGTGCGTCAAAAAACAAGAACACTTTTCACTTTTTATTTCTTCCGGCTGACAGTGAAGCTTCGTTTTTTGTAGACATAAGACAAGGTGACAATACGGCTTGCTTAACGTCCATATTAGGGATCCATTTTGACATCTTGGTTATTCAGAAAGCAAAAAAAAAAAAAAAAAAAGACCAGCGAGAGGGTGTGTGTGTGTGTGGTTTAAGAACGGCTTTGTGTAGTCTGTATTTCTTAATAATACTAAGTGGAAAATGGAGGGAATGTACTGGTGATGTTAGTTGGTTGGCTAATTTATTCCTTTATTTAGTTTAATAGATATTCGCCAAGCGACTTTATGAAAGAAGAGTCAATAAAAAGGATGGAAATAAAAAAAAAAAAAAATGCAAATTGAATGTAATTACTAGAAAGAAAAGACCACATCCCCACACGTAATTTGCGTCTAGGTGAAATCCGTGTGAGGCAAAATGAAACGCTGCTTTAAGCGAGTGCATCATTCTGGCTTTTTCACCCGGCTCATGTTATCCGTATGCAGTTTTTATAGATGCTTCATGCTGCATATCATCATGGCTTTAGTCTTGAGGCTCTTAACAAATCCTTAGTAAGTAATAACACATAATGGGGTATGCTGTTAGAGAAAAACTAATCAAAGACGCAGCGCGGCATGGTGCTGTGCCCAGTTACTATTTCCACCCTGAAGTTTATTGGAACTATTTAGCAGGACGTCCCAAAGGGTTTTATTCCTGGCTTTGTTTGCACGTAACGTGCATTAAATACTCTTATAGTAGAAATGCAAATCTGGCCTAGACTTAAAGTCCATAATGATCACCCCTAAGTTTCCATGATTTGAATAAATATCCATTCTTTCTTGCATCTCTTCCAGGTACTTGTATCACTGATATGCTGCTCGATATAGGTTTTGATATCTGTGTTTTTTGTGTAAAAAATGCTTCCCTCTTTGTTTTCCTTCCAGTCCCGAGTGCGGCCCCGCAGAACATGACCGTGGAGGTGCTGAACTCAAAGGTAAGCAGGTCCCAGCTGGCTAAAAAGGATGAGGGCCTCGCAGGCTAAACACGCGCTGGGCGAAGCATGCACTACGTCCGTTTCTGCCTTTCATCTGTTAGTGCGGTCTAACCGCATCGAGCAGCACATCTGCGCTCGACTACAGGGCTGTCACAAAGCCTTAGTCCCTCAATCACTCTTCCTCCTCTCTCCTCTCCTCTCCTTTCCTCTCCTCTCCTCCCCCTTGCACAAGCTGTTTATGAGAACAATTGATATTTTCTTAGCGCACGCAGAGAATCAGACCCTTCCTGTCACGAGAGTGGTTTAAAAGTCTATTTGAGATTCGGCGCGCATACAGACCCGGACGCTGGAGTATCTCTCGACTCGTACTTCACACCTCAGCACGCGCGGAAGCTGTGAAGTCCGTTTGCTTATTCGAAGTTAGCGTTCACGCGCGTGCATTTGCATAGTTTTTACGGGTGAGGAATTAATTCGGCGTTGTTTTTGCCGTAAACACTCTGGTCTCTGCTCCTCCCTCTGCTACTTTAGAAGTTAATTAATCCAAGCAAGTTTTGGAGAGCAGGGGGGAAAAATTGCGGCGAGTAAAACTGGAACAAGTAGGAAATGAGAATAAGGTAATTGCACGCTTAGTGGAAATTTAATTTGGCTTATTCCTCTGGACTGTGAACACAAGGCCGTGGGCGGGTATCATTAATTAACTCCCTTCCCACGCTGGGTTTCCCATCTTCCCTACCTTGAGTTTCCCCAGCATGCAATGCAGGAAGCAGCCTGTCCCCATCACCGGGCCTCAGAGCTCTCTTCTGTCTGTTGCCCGCTCCTCCCGACTTGTATATTATTCATAGGCTCAGCGTGCGCCGGCCTCCACTTTCCCCCCACAATGCCTTTTGCGATGGAACCTTCAGGGAATAAACATGCAGAGAAAGTATGTACTGTTTACCAGCCACCTCCCGGGTACACACATTTAGTGACTTCCAGGATATTTATCTCCGTATACGCGCCGGCTAAAAGGCTCATAATGTGTCATCCATGTGTGTATAATGATATACTGGAGATTTATGTGACGGTTTTCAAAATTATGTAAACGTGCAGAGCCTCATGGTGCGATGGCAGCCCCCTCCAGTCGACGCTCAGAACGGAGAGATCATCGACTACAAGATTCGCTACAAGAAGGGCACGAGGAAGAGCGAACCTTTGGAGCTCACCACAGGAAACCAGCTCAGCAAGCTCATAGACGGTAAACGCTTTCACTCATGCAGCGTCTCGTCGCTTTGATTTAATCCCCGGTGCGTCTTATCTCCTTGGTGTGGTTTTGTCTAAGGCCGACCCAGTGAGAGCACGTTTCCACTCTGGTTCATTTCAACTGTGAGAAGTAAATCAAACGTGGTGGCATTCAAGATGACAACACGAGTGGCACACATGGAACATTTGCAGGAGAGCAATGTATTGAGAATATTTGCATTACGCCACAGCGCTCTTGAATTCTTCATTCTGATTGGTCAGAAGGTATTGATTGATTAGTCTTCTGTAACGACATGACTACGACAGATATCCGGCACTCAGGTTTTTCAGAACGCAGATAATTCAAAGCACAGGTTTCCATCAGTGCACTTCTTCTAATATGTTCTGGTTTTAATAGTAACTAAAATAAAAGGGTTAGTCATTATTAATAGGTCTCCTGTTAGCGAGTCTCCAGTTCGAGTGCCGTTACAGTCCGATTTAAAGCTTTTCCACTGCAGGAAAGAGAGGAGAGTTTATGCTTTGCGGTTTCTCAGTCAAGCTTTATTTTTTATATCGCTTCAATAGAGAGAGTAAAAAGAGTGCCTGTGGAGTCTCGGTTCCTGGGTCCAACCCAGAATTGCATTAAACATTAAGCTTTTAATGGTCTCGGCAGCAAATTACTAGGCAGGAAATTAGCAATTAAATGAAACAAGTATGAACATAGTAACTTAGCTTTCCTTTCCGATTCAAGTCTTGTTGGTAAACCCGTGGACAGCATTTTACAGAAGAAAGAATCAAAGTCAGTGTTGACGGCTTCCGTCAGAAGATGTTTCGGGTCGTGTGTTAGTTGGAATTTTCATATAAAACATTTAATTTTTTTCGTTTATTTTGATGTACAAGAAGACTTTTCCTGTTTCCAACTTCCCCCCCCAACAGTTGACATTCAATCAGCACTGACGACGTCTCCGAAGTGCAAGAACTTTTTTTTTAGCTCGTGCTACGTTTTATGACGAGTGATTGGTTTTTAAGACCACTAAAAGCTTTATTTTTATTTATTTATTTATTTATTTTTTTGCGATTTGCCCAGGAATACATGCGTTTAAAATGTAAGTGACTTGTTGCATGGAATTGTACCCATACATGGATAAAAAGTGTAGCGTGCCATCCTTGACCAATCGCTGTCTTAATGGAGGAATAAAACACTCCAGGATGTGCTGTTATAGTACAACCTTATGGTGGTAAGATTAAAACATCATATACCGGGCTGCGTTATACCACTTCACTGTTAATTATTTTTCTATAACAGCATGCCTCATTATGTTTTAGCCCAAAGCCTTTCTCATCAAAAGGCTTTTTTTTTTTTTTTTCTTTTTTTTGCACTCTATAAACCCTGCATTTATTCTACAGCAGCTACATAAGAGTGCACGATAACCTCTTAAAGCTCTGCTTCTGCCCTTGTGGAGCTTTACAGGTAGATTCTTCTTAGAATCAATCCTTGTTTTGATCTTCATGTGTGTCCTTGTGGCAGGCTATTTAAATACAAGTACATAGATGGTGAAAGCACAATGGCATTAAATCCAAATGTAGTTTCAGCAGCTTTTCCACGCAAGAGAATATACACCTAACGTGCATTCCTGATTATGTCTGGGCTGAGATGATGGGATGTTTGTTAGTTCAAAGGCATCACAGCGAGATGCTGAGCCTCTGAGGAGGACTGAACTGCGTTCCCCGTCAGTGGCTGCCGGAAGTGCTCTGGGGAGAGCCACGGCTCTTCGGCATTTAGTGTTCAAACGGTGGCGAAGCAGACACTTATTAACATTTTAAAGCAATTACAAGCCCTACGTGTTATTTAAAGACAGCGTGCGACTGCTGTGCCTTTGAATTCCAAAACAGACCCAAGGCACAAACCAGATCGCTGATATTTCTGAGATTACAGACACCTGAAGTGCTTTTCCTCTTTACTTTGTTGTTGTTCTGTTACTACGTGAAAGCAGTGTAACCTGTGCAACAAAGCACCATCTGAGGATGAGATTTATCCAGGCTAACTATTTTTAACAGATCGTTTATTAACCTGTCTATGACCAAATGTATTCGTAAATTTTCACTGGATCGTTTGGAATAAAACCATTTGTATACGTGAAAATCTGTCAGTTCGGGGGGGAAGACGAGCTGCAAAGGCTGAATGCATTACTGGAAGATTTGGTGCACTCCTCCCTTCTTTCACCATGTAGTCATTGTTTTTGAGTAGCTTTTTGTGAATTTGGCCTTTAATGGACTCTTGTGAGCATCACTAAATGCCAATTTGCTGTGTCGTAAACACGCTTGGTAATCTACTGGTTTTTGGCATTTATCAACTCATCTGCAAATGAATACCTAAAAAAAAAAAAAAAAAAAATCAGCTTTACAGAGACTCATAAGTTTTAGCACGGATTGGCCTGTGAATATAGTTATGCTCAGAATAATCTGATAAATCATTGAGAATATCAGGACGCTCGTAGCAGGCGGCAGTATTGATCATGCCCGTGTTGATATTCCAGGAGAAATGTCCAGGTGAAGTATGGAGGTGATTTTGGTTGTTTTACCCAGAGGGCTGAGCCCTAAATTATTTCAGGAATAAGAAGCCTAGTCTCATTCATCTAAGCCCTCAGACAACATGCCTGAAGGCAGGTTTCCCCACCCCTTTCAATAAAGACTGTAAAAATCAGTCTGTGCTTTTGTTTCCTGGCTTATCTTCCAGCCAGAGCTTCAGCTCAGACACGCTATCTGTGCATTTCAGGGTTGCAACGCGGCACGGAGTACTCTGTGCGTGTGTCAGCCATAACTGTGAACGGCTCAGGCCCTGCAACAGACTGGACCACCGCTGAGACCTTCGAGAGCGATTTGGACGGTAAAAACTGTTACTATACTGTTGCTATGCTCTTGCTATTGCAAACTCATTTGTCTCATTTATTACTGTGCTCCATGTGTGGTGTTTAGAGTCCCGCGTCCCCAACGTGCCTGGTTCTTTGCACGTCCGGCCGCTGGTGAACAGCATCGTGGTGAGCTGGTCTCCTCCAGAGAACCAGGACATCGTCGTTAGAGGTTACATCATAGGCTACGGAATCGGGAACCCTCATAGCCAGATGATTAAAGTTGACTACAAACAAAGATACTACAACATCGAGAACCTCGGTGAGTGCCTATTTTAGTAATTAGTGTTTAAAAAATGATTTGCATTTTTTTCTAATAATTTTTTATTCCTTTCCTTCAACAACACATTAAAGTTGCCCATTATACTCATTAACATGAGCTACTGAGTGACTGATTACACCTGTTACAGAAAACGTAATCTATTCTAGACGCAGGGAAACATGGAGATGTCGGGAAGCGGGAGATCTCCCAGTAACCATTTGCCGTGCCTCGCTGTAATTAAATTTACAGGGGGGAATGAAAAAAAAAAAAATCACACAAAGAAAATGTGTGTAATTGAAGCTCTCATAATTTGCCTAATTACATGAGAAAGGGAATCAATAATGGTGTTTAAGTGTGCGCCCCCGCCACGGTGATGAATATGAGCGAGGGTCCCTGAGGAGTCGCTGGCTTGATTAGCTAAATGATTTCTCTTTCTGTGTTTGCCAGATCCCAGCTCACACTACGTGATCTCTCTGAAGGCCTACAACAACGTGGGTGAGGGCATCCCGGTGTATGAGAGTGCCCTCACACGACCCCAGACAGGTAGACCAACACCAGCGCCTTCACTATTACTAACAATGCTAAAGCAGCCCTAAACACACACATTTCAGTCCTGGTGATGCTCTGGTGATGACTGATTTATAGCCTTACTATAGCTTTGTTTTTTGCCAGCTGAGCTGGTAACGCTGTGTGTGTTTCAGTCTTTGTTGCTGATTTGTACCAATACAGTATCTATATCCACAGAGAAGAATTTCAACATTTCCTTGTACTGAGACAAAAACAAAGGCTACAAATACTACCATATAATGCAAATTCAAACCTACATTCATCTAACAATAAGGTGTTAAGATGAGACAGATATATAAAAAAAACATCTTACCAAAGCTGTTCTTATGAGGTTTTACTCAGCATCATCTGAGTAAAATATCATACTCTGCATTTCCTGTAGCAAGCATAAATATGATTGTCTGAAATAAAGAAGAGAAGAAAAATGAAGGGAGATACAAAGGAAGTCGAGAGGAACAAAGAAGAATGAAAGGAAATGTAAGGAGGAAGTACAAATGGAAATGTAAGGAGGAAGAGACAAAGGAGACGTAAGGATTAAGAGACAAAGGAAATGTAAGGATTAAGAGACAAAGGAAATGTAAGGATTAAGAGACAAAGGAAATGTAAGGAGGAAGAACAAAAGGAAATGTAGGTTGGACGAGGGAAAGGCAATGTAAGGAGGAAGAGAGAAAGGAAATGTAAGGAGGAAGAGAGAAAGGAAATGTAAGGAGGAATAGAGAAAGGAAATGTAAGGAGGAAGAACAAAAGGAAATGTAGGTTGGGTGAGGGAAAGGAAATGTAAAGAGGAAGAGAGAAAGGAAATATAAAGAGGAAGATGGAAAGAAAGATAGGATGAAAAGTGGGAAATTGGAACAAATGTAAACCTAGGGAAATTACTAAAAAGGAAGAAACGGAAAAAAAAAAGGAGAGAGCGAAAATATTTCCTAATTCTTGTGGAAAAGATCTACAAAGCAGAGTTTAAACAGATCTGCACATTAAGCTGCTGAATTAATTCTAGAAATGTGTAAAAGGATAGTGAAAACCAGAGTAATAGCATGTGGAAGGGAAAGATCTAATGAATAACAATTGATGCCTTGCAAGCACTAGAATTCTGTTTATTTCCTGAAATTTATGTGGCGTCCTTGCACCATAAGGCCGAAACCGAGAGACATCCTTGTTTACTCTGAGCGTTGTTGGTTACTGGTAGTTAAAACAAATTCCCACTTGTGTAAATTTACAAAGACTTCTAACTAATAAATTCATGGAAGTGTTTAAAAAACACATTTGGCGTAACAGCTGTGTATATAGACTATGATTGACGTTGAAGTAAACCCTCTTTCCCGTTCCTTTTCTCAGTATATGGAAACGGCACAACTCTCGTCACAAATGCTACAGACGTGATAAAACCTGAAGCACTTCTTTTAAAAAGGCATTACTATCACTGGCCTCTAATTAAGAAGCAGTAAAAGGGTGAATTCTGAATGTCGGCTCAGTCGTAATTCTTTTAATGTTTCTGCTTCTTGCCAGATTTCTCAATTCTGACAATCCTGTTATTATGAGCTTCCAACCGAACCATTAACACTTCAGGGAGAGCTTTAAGCAGCTCTGTGTAATAAAAGAGTGTGTGTGTGTGTGTGTGTGTGTGTGTGCGCGTGTGCGTGTGTGAGTGAGGCAGAGCTCTGATTAAACACTAATCCAATATGCAAGCTAGTCATAACTTTGTTGATTATTCACGATTGTGATATGCATTGTGAATAAAGAATGGCCCGGAAGTCGCTGTCGTTCTGTCAGTAGAGTCGGTGTTTGTTTTCAATTTTTTTCATAGAGGTTTTTTTTTCTCCCCCCACCCCAGCAGGGTCTAAACAGGGTTTAAGGGACAGCGGGAAAGATTTCCGATTATGATGCAAGGTTTTATCTCTGAGCACAGAGTGGCTTGATATGTCCTTGTGCTAAATATGTAAATGGCAGGTTTATTTTGCATGCATTCAGATCCAAAACAGATTGGATGGCTGAGATTGAGAAGACACCTGTGGTTTCTCTCTCCTAGTTACACTCCTCTTCATTCCCAGTATGCCGTGCTGTGCTGGGTCTGAGTCATGCCTTTCCTTTCTCGTTGAAATACGGCGATTTGCACAGCGCTTCCAGGACCACCCACTGTTCCCACTCTCACAATCTCTCTTATCAGATATGATTTCTCTTCATGTCTTAGCATCTGGGGATATTTCAGATTTGTAGAGCAGTGTATAGAATGACCTAGATTTGAATGTAACTTTTTTTTTCCTAATGAATCAGACATGAGTCGAATGCACTACATACGATCGTTTCATTTTAAATGACCCTTGAATTAAAAGAAATATTTAAAACCCTGGCTAGCATCTACTGGATGGACCCAACATTGTTTGGGTCAGATTTATGTTTTCATTTAAAGGTCCACTCTAGGACTCAACCAAATGAATGCCCCTCCCTTATCCCTTACTTTCCAAGCATGTACAGTATTAGAGTTTTCGGCGGCCATCAGGTGCCCCTAGCGTACATGCAATACTTGCATTGCTTTTTCTTTGCTAACTATTAAGCAATAAATAAATAAATAATGATGCTCCAGTTTCAAAATTTGGGTTCCCAAACTTGTTAGATAGCACCAGCAAACATCCATTCCTTATATTTGTTCTTCTTTTCTCCCGCGGGATCCATGCGAAGTGTACTGTGGAAGGCAGATGTGTAGATAAATAGGGCTCAAGCTTGGAAAAAATGTCAAACAAAATCAAAACTAAACACAAATCATAGTTACAGGTGTTAAATTATATACTGTAAATATGACAAATGTGAGCTAGTTTATTAGCCAGATGGGTACTTTGTTAATGCTAGTAATTAGTTTAGTTTTGCATTTGAGCTTGAAATTGATTCTATATATGTGTTGGTGTGGTGTTATAGTATTGTTATTATTATTAATTTTATTCAGCTTTATCAACAGTAAAGCTAGTTTTGCTAGTTCTGGTTTTAAAGCAACAACAGAACAATGCTAAAAAAAAAAAAAATGCTGACTCATCTGGTAATTGAAAATGATTGCTAACCTGTATGCTAAGCTACCTTAGCTAAACAAAGCTACCTTAACTAATGTTAGTGATAAACATATTCTTAAAATTGATAAGGTTTCTATTTTGTAACAGTAGTTTTTGTCTGATATTAAATAAGAAAGAATATGACAAGCTAAAATCACACTGAACAACAAATGAAGGCTAGTTTGCTAGCTGTTAATTAGCTGGCTAGCTGATTTAGCTAATGGTATTGATTTTATGGGCAAATTGAAATGGCATATTTATAGATTCAGTTTTTATAGAGCTGTTTTAATAATTGTAGTCATTAGTTGTTGATTGTTTGTGGTTTAAAATGACATCTTCAGGGACACTCTTAGAGTTCCTGTCAGGTAGCAACCTCCAGCTAAGACAGCGAGCTTTACAAATTAGCGTGCTCCATTGCTGTGGAACCGTATAAAGCAGTATCACTGTTTTTCCTCTCTGAGCATATTTGTGCCATGAAGAACTCGAGCCAAAGATTTGTTTTTTTTCTCTCTCTCTCTCTCTCTCTCTCTCTTCATCGAGCAGCAGTGTTTATCCCCCCCCCCCCCCCCCCCACTAACCCACATAATTTTTGGCACCAGTGCTTTGGAAAACAGGTGGTTTAAAGTGTGTTTTATTGTCAGGTGAGCGGCCACTGATTTAATAACGTCGGATTTTGAACAGGATTGTATTGTCCTGCTGTTGTTTGACCCTCTGTATCTGTGACCTAGCAACAAGAATCGGAAAGATGTAGTTCGATATACTGCAAGTGTGTATACGTGTTACACTCCAGTGTGCTTGTTCTGGCTCTCAAGTGGCCTCTAAACTGCGTGTGCGTCACTGGTGCGCTCGGTTTCCCTTCGTGGAAAAGGTTCTTTTATTGTGCAGCACCACAATCAAGTGAAGCCTTGAGCAGGACAAGGCCAGTGCTTTCATTCCTTAGGAGGACGTTGGGCCGCCGAGGTGTGATGCTTCTTGTGTCTGTTCATTATGATAAAAATGACAGCTCAGTTGGTTTTGTATGAATCATGACCCAAAAAGGATGGTACGTTATTGAAGATCTAGCACTGCATTTCCTTATACAACACTTCAGAGATGTCTCTTTGAAGAGCATTTTTCACTGTTTTACTCTTTCTGCTTTTATTAATGTAGCTGATAGTGAACTAAGCTATTCTCCCCAACAGACCAGTCCTTGGTCTTGTAGAAATAGATGTACCCTTATAATTTGTTACTGTCTCTACTGATATCCTGTTCTAATAGAATGTTCTCTCTCTTTCTCCCTCCCAATCCTACTTTCATGTTGGCTCTCCACATCCCATTTTAACTCATTAACACAATCCTTCCTCTTCATCGTGGACCCCCTTCATTTACCCAAATCTCCCATTTTTCTTCTGTTCTTGGATTTCACGTTAATCCCTCCTATATTATTTTTTTACATTTTTTTTTTTTTTTGCCATGGGACATTGTGTTAACGGCTTGCAGACCCCATAGACCCTGATGTTGATTTGTACGAACTTTTCCATGCTCCATACACTCCAGTACCAGACCCCATTCCCATGATGCCTCCCGTGGGTGTTCAGGCTTCGGTTCTGAGCCACGACACCATCAAAGTCACATGGGCTGACAACTCGCTGCCCAAGAACCAGAAAATCATGGATGCACGTTATTACACAGTGCGCTGGAAGACCAACATACCAGCAAACACCAAGTTCAAGGTACAGTCCGTTTAAATCAAAGGCTACCAAAGATCTTTGTTTGGAAATGACCAAAACTGACAGTACAGATTGCTTAGTTTTCAGTCTCAGATTTGGATTTTGATTTATAGTTATTTATGCTTGTCACTAGTTATTCGTATTCTGAAGCCAAAACTGCAGAATTCTTTTTTTCCTCTCTGAAACCTTTACTCGTTTCTCGGACTTGTTTTCAGATGGCAAACACTACCAACCTGAACCACATGGTGACGGGTCTGAAGCCCAACACTCTGTATGAGTTCTCTGTCATGGTCACTAAAGGCAGGAAAACTAGCACATGGAGCATGACGGCTCATGGGACCACGTTAGAAGCCAGTAAGCCAGTCAGGCACACGTGTGCTTTTCATCCATTCACCACTCGTGTTATCTGCGGAAATGATTCCATTAGCACTAGATCTCTACGTTTGAATTCTTTGGGTTTTTTTCCACTCACTCTTGTTTCTGAATATTCAATTGTAATATGTTTGCCTCAGCGCCCAGTTCTGCCCCCAAAGACGTGACTGTGGTCAGTAAAGAGGGTCGTCCACGCACCATCATAGTCAACTGGCAGCCTCCCTCCGAAGCCAACGGCAAAATTACAGGTGCTAAAGCAAAACAATAATAACAGACCTCTCCATGCAAGCAATTCATCAGCGTAAGCTGTAAATTTGCTTCTCTGCTTTGTTTATTTTTCTATTCCCCCCCCCCCCCAGGCTACATTATCTACTACAGCACTGACGTCAACGCCGAGGTACACGACTGGGTGATTGAGCCAGTGGTTGGGAATCGACTCACCCATCAGATCCAGGAGCTGACCCTTGACACAACATACTACTTTAAAATCCAAGCTCGCAACTCCAAGGGCATGGGGCCCATGTCTGATGCAGTCCAGTTCCGCACTAATAAAGGTATACGCAATAGGAAGAATATCTTTAGAAGCAGACACACTGTATTTGCACAACGGTGTGCAGGACATACATTTATTGTAGGAACTATTTAGACAAGTACGATTCTTATGTACATGATCATAATTATAAAATGCAAATAAGTATACATAAATTTTCATTTATATTAAGCTATACAAACAGATAGAAATCTATAGTGGAATTTAAAGTAATTTCTTTCTATTAAAAGAAAAAAAAAAACATCAGCTATTTTTGCATACTATTTAGTACCATAGTGTGCAATGTAGGACCGTCCTGGTGGATCAAAACATCATTCTGAATTTTACATATAGACAGTAGGTGTCAACATTTATGCTTTAACCATAGCGTTTACGATTTCTGACCTCTTGAAAAGGTGATATATCTGAAAACAGATGTGTTTCTGCTTTTTTCTACAAACTGCAAAATAAAATTTTCATATTCCGTACTTTTTACATCTGGGTAAGACAGAACGGATTATAAGTGACCGAACTAAAATCACCTCAAATTCTGATTCAAAGAATGGAAATATTTTTTAAGTTTTATTTTTTTTCCTGAATAGAGCATATCCGTTTTTTGATTTCTTCATTTTTGAACGCTGTATTATTAACTGATCAAGCAAATAATTGCTTTTGGGCAGCAATTTTTTTTCCCATCTTATCTAAAACTTCTCTTTGCTTGTCTCTCTTCCTCTGTGATAACTCACCCGCACGACCCGGCCACTCTCTTGTTTCACGGCACTCCCTCTAACCTTTCTGCTCTGTGTTCTCTCTCCTCTGGCCTGCTAGCTGAATCATCTGACAAAATGGCTAATGACCAAGGTAATTGCTCTTTCCTTCCTTATCTCTCCACCTGCTTGTTGTTTCTGGTCTTTGTTTCTGCTCTCATCAGCTTTCAGGCATAGATTCAGGTGCTACCATTAAAGTTTTCCTTTACTGGTATTATTCGCAACTGACCCATGAAGGAACTCGGCATGCGACTAGAGCGGAACCTTTTTTGCGCACTTTTGATTTTGAACAGATTGATGTGATTGAGATGTGGTGAGGGATATACAGTTGTGTGGATTGGGGAGGATATCCTGAGCTGGTCAAATGCTGGCAAATGGTTAGAAGTTTGTTGGAAACCATGTTTGGAAACATCTCACCTGTTTTTCCTCTGGTTTTCATTCAGCTTCTGGGATACCCGGGAAACCAGGCCGAGCTGCTACAACAGACCCTGGTATTGGTAAAGTCTCTTTATTTCCTTTTCACTCTGAGATATATTTTACAAAGTCAGTACTTTTACATGCATACTAATATTCCAGTATTATTCAGAATAGGACAATATTTGAAAATTGATACAATTTCTGTAAACAGCAAATTCCCTTTGGATATTCCGAATTTGGCCTTTCTAATTTAGAATTTTCCAATTAAGTTGTGGGATATGATGATATTATTCAGGTTTTAGGAGCATTCTTTGGTCATGTATATGGCACATTCGGAATACGTGTCTCAATTGGGATTTTGACGGCAGTTTGCGATACCCAGCCTCTTGCCAGTTTTATGTTCAGCTTTGTGTGTCATACATAAACCAACTAGATAAGCAAGAATGCACGGCTGTATAGGAATGGGAATATTAGTGGAACATTCTTTTCATTAGCCATGTAAACAGCTTGGTTGGAGAATTGTTTTTCCAAAACCTGGAGTATTTTTGCATGTAAATGTAATGAATGATGCTGTTCATTTTGAAGTGATTGACCTGGGCAAGGTAAAATCAAAGGGGAAACTCCAGGGGTAGCCATTTGTAGTATGTAAAGGCTCAGGTTCCCAAACAGAACCCCCTGTCCGGCATGTTTTACTTTTCCATGCTCTAACAGGCATGAGAACCTGTATAGTCATTACTGAAGGTAGGTAACTGTTTCTCAATAGATTCTTTGACAGTGAGCTCCCTTAAAACATGTACGTTAAGTAGTAAATTATAACCAGAAGTAGTTCTGTAGTAGGTAAGGTGTGTTGTAATTCCCATGCTCTCAGTCTCTGCATTATTTAGCTGAATGCTAACACCTTTCGTCTTCCCTCCAAAATGGCTCATTTTACAGCCCTGGCACTTGGAAGTGCGTAATCTTCACAGACAATTGGGCAGTTATGATCACTTCAGAGTGGACCGCATCCAAATCCTTTGATGTTATACATGTCTGAAAGATTACAGTGTGCACTTATTGCAATGTATTTAAGGGAAATCAGGGGTGCCTGGCAGTGAAAACCATATACTGGTGATCGTCATCATTGTGTCGGTGGGAGGCTTCATCATCATTGGGTTGGTGGTGGGAGCCTTACTGTGCTCACGCCGCTCCAACTCCCAGCAGAAAAAGTAAGTACGAGACTCAAGGTCATGGCAGTCTTCAAGGGTGTAAATCAGGTCCGGGTTTATTCCCCAGCTCCACAGTCTGTACTGTAGGAGACACGTTTTTGCTCTCGCTAAACAATCGATTCTTTCTTTAGAAAACGGGCTGCTTGCAAGTCCAGCAATGGCTCGCACAAATACAAAGGCAACTCCAAAGACCTCAAGCCACCTGATCTTTGGATCCACCATGAGCGCTTAGAGCTCAAACCTATTGATAAGTCACCAGAGCCTAATCCGGTCATGACAGACACCCCGATTCCACGTTCCTCCCAGGACATCACTCCTGTAGATGGCACCATGGACCCGATCCTTCAGAGACGGAACTCATACCGTGGTGAGACCTTCATTCTATCCCATCCCCAGCCACGTGGTCCTGCATCATTCACTGCTTCTGGTTTTCTGTCTCTGAAAACCTGCCTAAATGTGCTTTGTATCTTTGCATGTGTGGCCAGTGATTTTTTTTTTTTTTTTTGGTACATTTTGATTTTGCTTGTTTTCCCTGCAAAAATGCCCTTCAGCCAGTTTAGGGTCTGTCTTTAAAGTGCTTTGTAAATGGTTGTTTAGTGCCCCCTAGTGGTGAAAAACAGCTGGTAAAAGGTTGGAAATTAGCAAACAGGCTGTTGGGATGCCTGCACAAGCCTGGCTCTCTCTCTCAAAGGCTTGGTCACTCTCTGGTTTGCAGGCCATGAGTCAGAGGACAGCATGTCTACACTGGCAGGTCGTCGGGGAATGAGGCCTAAAATGATGATGCCCTTTGATGCACAGCCTCCTCAGCGTAAGTGCTCCTGGTCCTTCCTAAATAGCGCACTATACTTCGAAGGGCTTTTTAATTCAAAGCTGATTATGTAGTATCGTTCTTGTGCTTGGTTAAGAAAATCTAACGCTAAAATGTGTCTTTTTTTTGTTAGAGTGGTTCTGTTTGCATGCGCTATGTATGACGGATATAAACGCTGCTCCCTATGCGTTCATGGCTGTGTGTTTGTGTGTCAGTGTAAAAACGTGGCCTCTCTGTTATTTGTGTCCATCCGCAGCCGTGATTAGTGCTCACCCCATCCATTCCCTTGATAACCATCACCACCATTATCACCTGGGCAGCCTGGCCTCTCCGACCCACAACTATCTGCAACACACGAGCAGCCCGCGACCCCTCACCTCCTCCATCTCTTATCTAGACAGGGCCGAGTCGCCAGGTGAGCCAGCAGCACCCGCAGAGCGTTGAGAAGACGCTACATCCATGCAGGAGCAGCTTGTGCCGTCTTCTCTTACACTCTGGTGCTTTTGACTGGGTTCAGAAAAAAAAAAGCACAAAAGTAGCAGATCTCATACAGCACAACTGCACTAAGTCTGAGGGGGGAGACGCACTGCCCTATATTATGATAATGTATGTCACAATACAACTTTCTCCAATATCCTAGAAATTGTGATATATTTTTATTACTTTTTTAAAAGAACTTGAATCAAACTAGAATCAGGTAAATTTATGTTAAAATATTCGCAAAAATGTTTAAGATAATTTTCCTGTTTTAATTTTTTTAGGCAAATTATTTTTATAAACATTAAATAAAACTTTTTGTTATTGTTAAAAAAATTTAACACTGGGGCTTTTCTGTTTGTTTCTTATATTGATATGTATATCACTTTTTGTAGAAAAGTTTTTTTTTTTTTTTTGTTATTTTGCCCGTACTTTAAAAGCATAGTTGCATACTATTTGTTTTATTTGACATTTTAGCTTTATTTTCCCAACCTTCTATTTTTTCTTTTTCTTTTTTTAAATACGAATATTGAACAAAAATTTCTGAACCCATACATGCCCTTAGCAAATCCTAAGCAAAATTATATATCGTGATAGGACATCTTTGCCATATCTCCCATGCCTACTGCTAGCGTCAAGGATATTGGTAAAGGAAACGGGTTATTAGAAGTCACCTTTTGCTTGCACAGCTCTGCTTTGGTTAGATATATACTGATTTTGATTTTGATTTGCGTTGCTTTGCAGTGTAACTGCATCCAGAGCATTTTTTTCTGAACCCTCAATATGTACTGATTTCTTATACGCTCTTGCTCCATTCCATATATGGTCACTTTCCGTCCAAAAAAAATAAATAATTTCATCCAGGTTGTCACGCATAATAGCAGGCTTATTCCAAGCACACACTTGTATTAGGGGTGAGTGTGTGGTGTGATGTGACTGTGACTGTGATTACAGAGTCAGTGAGAAACACTCCCACTACAGATCTCCTGCCTGCTTCAGCTCAGCCCTCCTGCTCCGTCGATCACTCGGAGACCGACGTCAGTTATCACAGCTCAGCGGCCGAGGACGAGCCCAGCTACAACCCCCCAACAGCACACGTGCGCCCAACACACCCTCTCAAGAGCTTCGCTGTGCCCTCCGTGCCCGCCCACGGCTCCGCCTACGAGGGAGTCGCTCTGCCCAGCACACCGCTGCTCTCTCAGACAGGTACGAGTTTTTGTTTAGAATTGATCATGCTGAATGAAGTCATTCTCATTAAGAGGAATAAGATGCTGCATGATGTCAGTCTGAAGACTTATTTCAGTTGCGAGCGGATGTACAATAACAGGCACCTAGCTTACTTGTAGTGCACTTCATAGTGTGCAGTTGTATATTTATGTGGTCTGCAGTGACACAGAGGAAATAAATTCAATTAAAACTTCAGGTATTTACAGTCGGGTCCATAAATATTGGGACATCGAAACAACCTTTTTAAAAAGTTTTTTAAGTCCTAATTTTTAACTTAATTTGTTTTTTACTGTTGTTCTTATTTGAGCTTTTATAATGTATCATTTTTATGACTCCTATGTAGCACTTTGA
>JAOVYU010000004.1:5028525-5041565 GCA_025674565.1 Synodontis membranacea
AACTTTTCCAGGGCCTGGAAAAATTATTTCTAAATTCCAAAACTTTTCCAGGTTTTCCATGACCGCAGCAACCCTGCCCTAATGTGTTGAGGAGCAGTCTCTCATCAGCAAGGTTTTTTTTTTTCTGCAGAACTGCTTTTCGTACCATTCTTTTTAAATGCTAGACACAGCTTTGCATTAAACATACCAGGAAATAATCAATTTCTGAAACACTCAAATCCAGAGTCCGATAATTACATTATCCTGACTCCATACGTAAAACTAATTCAATCCAAAAAGCTGTGTTTTAGATTAAATCACTTCACTACCCGTCTACTTGATTATTTGAATACAATTAAAAGTGTCTTCTCTCCTTTAAGCAATACTAGTGAAGTAAACAGGTACTTTAAAAAAAGAGCACAAAGCGTCTGCTTAAGGGCTCCGACAATAGCTCTAAAAATCAGACTAATTATAGATGTCAATTCCTACCGACTTCTACACGGTGACTGACTAATGATAGAATCGCACTTCCGCTGCTTACTTTAGATTTTCTAATTGTGCGTTTAGTGTGCGGTTTGTGTGTTTATTTGTTTAAATGACATCACTAGCTGTTCGCGTGGAATTTATAAATGGATGATTACAGGACTTGTGGATTTGATTACACCGCGACAGAAGGGTTGCTCCAAATGAAGGCAATTTGGCTATGGAAAGTATAAATCACATGCAATTACATTTTCCACAATCCGTCAGTCAATCCACAGTCACAAAACAATCATAAGAATGAAAATTAAGCTTCGCCATGGAGAGGCAAGGTGCAGGAGAAGACAGATCTCTGCTTTGTCCTGCCTCCGACATGAATGCATTATTAAAATTAGATACTGCGAAGATGACACTGGCATTCTGACCATATTCACTGGACCCAAACAAGGAGATAATAATAATGGCACCCTGCACCACTGCAGGAGTGCTGATATGGCATTACGTCATTTAAGCCTCGTGGTCAGGAAGACGACGTCACTCCATGATAGTCGGTAATCGACTTGGCTCCCTGACCCCTCCTACTGCGATGTGGAAAAGCACTGAGATGAGCGAGTCGTTTACAGAGTTTTCACCTGTTCCGAGACATCAGGCCATCCTGATACGATCTGATAACGCGTTAGTCCTCCACTCGCGTCATGAGGGCGGTATCAGCATCACTTATTCCACCATTAAGCACTCAGCATTGGATTTACAGTCCACGCAATTCAAAAAAATAAAAGAATGCAATGCAAAAGTGGCATTATGCAAGAAAACTCATCATTCGAAATTAGACTAATTATGAATGCCTTAACAGAAGCATCATAGCAATATGTGTTAATTAAGAGTTATGGGTCAGTTCTGAAATATGAAATCATTTGAATAGCAGTCACCCCTAGTAAAAAAAAAAAACAACAATAAAAAAATGCCACCTACAAGTTTTAGTTTAGTGAGTTGATTCTTTCTACATATCCCATGACTACTGTTCTGAAAGGGCATCCAGGAAATGCTCTTGGCAAGAAAGCCACCTTTCCAGAAGTGCTGATTCATCACCAACACTGCTTCTCTGGCCGGGCTTAAAAGGCTGTAAGGCGGCCATGCCGAAATGTGAACCAGATAACGCATCACCACAATGGAATGAATTCGGGCATGAATTGGGTTTTAATATGAAACGAACATTTAAACAGACAGCTAAATAAAAATGTACAGTAGCTACAAATAACATCATATTTGCACACTTAGTATCTTAAAAGGCTGGCTGAGTGAGCCAGCGACAGACTTCAGGGTGGCGCATAAACAGTGCTGTGCTCTGAATTATTAATGAGAAGCTGCTCAGATGGATGCTGCTACCCTTTACCTCTGTACTCTAGCCCAAAGGCGCCAGCAATCCCAGTCCTAGGTACAGCTACATTCCTAACCACATCACGTGTCACATGCTCATTTCTAATATTTTAAGCTCCCATGGGCCGAGCAGTGCTCTCTGAGAAAAGGAAGCCGAGACGGACTAAATACGTCGCGTCCCTTTTCCCTTTCCTGGATCCTTTACAAAAATTCTTTAAAAAAAAAAAAAAAAAAAAAAAAAAAAAAAAATCCCAGCAAAATTGTATTACTTTTGTGTTGCACAATAGAGTAAGCTCACAGAGGCTGTACAGCAAATATGCTCAAATCGCAGTGCTCCCAAAAAAAAAAAAAAAAAAAAAAAGTGAGGGCATTTGTATCACATCACCATGGAAACGGTGTCACCGAGCTGCGCCGTGACACCCGAGCTGCTACTTCCTGGATTAGAGTGCGGAGTGAAAGGAGCCTGGCAGAAGTTCGGAGAGCAAACAAAAGGCCCATCCGTCACACGGCGGCCACTTATCAGACTTGACAATGCGCGGAGAAAATCCCATCAGCGCTGGCGCACGAGGCCAATCTGGCCATCTTATCAGCGCTCTCAGGAAGGAAACGCATCTCTGCACCTGCCTCCAGATTGGGTGAGAAATGACAGGAGTGGTTGACAGCACCGCGCCACGCCCCCGCATATCCCCGCAATGTTCTATCGTGACCTGACGCCGGTGCTCACTGATGACTAAAGGCATTTGAATATTTCTCAGATCCTCCTCGTGTCGTGCCACCGTGTCGTCTACACGTTTTTGTGGATTTCATCTCTGCCGATCTGCTATTTCATTTTCGGACGTCAACGTCAGGCGACTGGCACCTGAGCGCGACAGAAACCAGTTGTGCGAGTTCAGACCACAAAACAGTAACGGTACGATTCTTTAGTGCTTTGCTGAACCCGTGACCTGGTGAATACTGCGACATGTATCGGTCTATACATTAAAACACACACACCCTGAAACAAAATGAAGGGCAGCAGTCTAAAAAAGGTCCTCCTTTCACCTAAACAGAAGAGCACGAATGCAACAAGCAGGCAAAAAAAGAAAAAAAAAAAAAAAAAAGACAAAGAATTGGAGATCGGAGGAATGATAAAGAAAAAAATGTTAAAAAAAAAAAAGAATTAAAGCCTTACCTGTGCTCCCTAATGTTTTGTAAAACCGGTATTCCAAATGAAGCTGTGGGGCTCTGGATTTCACAGGTTCCTTTAAGAGTGGAGATGGAAAAAATGATTAGAAGGTGTTCAGACAGTCCGAGCGATCCTTAGTCCAGCAGTTGTAACCACACCATAGAGATTTCCTTACTGGGAATTTAGTCAACCAAGGTCACAGCTGGCACATCCATGCCAGCATTTCCACCAGCTATTGTTTAACTTCAAGCCTTTTAGTCTCGTGTTCACAAACGCCTAACGTCGTTCACTACGAATCCTACTTTTATACTAACATATGTGAAGAATCATCATGACCATCTCCGACTTTCCTTCATTACGCCGATATGTTAATACAGAAGTGGTCGACTTTGACATAAATATTGTTCCGAAATTAAATATCTTCCATCGTGGTCACGTCGGGCGTTTACGTTTACGTTTATTGTATACTCTCGAAAGAAGAAAATTATTCATTTCAGGACATAAAAAAAAAAAACTTCATGCTGCAGTAGTGAGCCAGAAGCAGAGTTCACCAACGTGCCCTGGATTTTGGCTGGAAACAAAAGGAAACGGCAACCAGCGGTTTAATTCGACACAGCTGGGCAGGGCTTTCGGCGCTTTGTTCTCAGAAACGACGTCCTTGTTCTCGT
The DNA here is from genome assembly GCA_025674565.1 of Synodontis membranacea. Classification (NCBI taxonomy): domain Eukaryota; kingdom Metazoa; phylum Chordata; class Actinopteri; order Siluriformes; family Mochokidae; genus Synodontis; species Synodontis membranacea. Next base: position 5,032,195 of record JAOVYU010000004.1, read on the forward strand.
GGCCACAAAGTCGCACCATGCATGCTTCGTATACCGACTCGATTTATCAAAGCACCTTTGTTTAGAAGATGGGAGAGTTTTTGGAATTGAAATATATACGTACCAGTTTGATAGCGACATACTCGTTTGTGTAGAGGTTCTTTCCTGGAAGATAAAAAAAAAAAAAAAGAAAAAAGAAAAAAAGAATTATTACCATATTGTTATTGTGCACAACACCAAAACAAGAGTGTGTATAAGCAAGAGAACAAAAGAACAGGCATCTTCTAAGGTATGTTCTTTGTTGAATTCTGAAATCTGATTGGCCTGAAGGTCTCGAACAGCAGTTCTGACATGAGCTCCATCTGTATCGCAGGTTTATATTAAAGCTAGGACAAGCAGTTTATTTTAGAAGCGTTTTTGTTACATTACTTGAAATTCTATTTACATCCCAATGAACGAATCAAATGCTCTGACCATAAAAAGAAAAAAGCATTCTCACGTGAGAGGTTGTTTGTCATATATGGAAGGAGTCTCCAGTATCAGTTATTAGTAACGTTAAGTTTTCTACGACAAGAAAACCACTAGGACAGGGAAGTTTGTGCTCCATTTGAAAATAAAAAAAATAAAAAATGTTTTTTTTTTTTACGTCAAGAAAAAGGGGGGGAAAAGAAGATGCCGAGGGAGTGACTATTTACAGTTCCTTTAAAGTTAACCTTAAATGGTTAAAATATGCACCTCCTTCATTAATAAATTCGAAATTGTATTTGTTGGCGAGTTGCTGCTGTATAAGAGGAATTAAACACTTCGGGATGTGAAGTAACAGCGAGAATAATCGACATCGGTGTGGTGACAGTAACTGATTGTGTAGTTTCCAATAACAGCACTGATATTGCAAAAACACTGATATTGCAAACTACAGCAGCTGATATGTGATAGTGTCATGATAAATATTGGCACGTGCCTAGTAGTAAGACTTTTTTCACCAGCTTGAAGGTAAAAACGCTGAGCCAAAACACGTTAGCTTTAAACTGGACCTGTACGGTGTTGAGGTAAATTGGATCAGAAAAAAAAATTGCCCGAATGTCAAAAGCTCAATCTGAAAAAACTAAAGTTTAGCCTGAGAAAGCACCCACATACTGATGCAATCTAACAAGACATTTAGGCAGCGGCTGGGACTCGGTCATCCTCCAGGTCAGTAATAATCACTAAGCTATGAAACCCCGTTAATGGTCCTTTACTCCAAAATGTCTAACAAAATACATTCGACTCTTGATTCCCGACCCCTCTATTGTAACTCGCGTCCATTTAACTCGTGCCAGAGTTCCATTATACACCATTACACGGACGCAACATCGTCTTCGATTTTCAACGGGCTGCCATAAGCACATATGCGTCACCGCTACGGAGTCATTTTAACTGCTAAACTAAACTATAAATGATAACTGTGATGACAGGAACAAACACTAGAAGAAATCGCTTTTGTACTCCGGAGAATACTGGAACGAACTCTTTAATATGTTTCTTATTGCTTTTCCGTCGAAGAAATCACACCAACAGGCAGTTTGTAACTGTTTAAAAGTGCACACTAAGAAACACGCCTAATGTTTTAGACATTAAAAGAGTTTTTTTCCTGAAGAAATGGCCTATTATAGACTGAGACCAAAAACAAAACGAAACAAAAAATCCCCACCGATGAACGATTTTGCACAAAGGACCTCCGTATTCATCTCTATTATGTTCTCATGGTAACAGTTTTCAGTTCTCTCACCACTTTTTTCCAACAGAAGGACTGATAAATCAATTACAGGACAAGATATGGAATAATTTTATAAAGCGAACATTACATCGCTTTAGATTCTCTAACACATTAGAAATGTTTCAGCAGAGAATGCGTGTCTCAATAAAAAAAATAAAAAAAAACACTAGAATGAATAAACTAAGCGTATTGAAGCTACAGGAAATGGTAACAGTGGGTACAAATTTTAGAACAACTTAATTTGTATAGAAAATCTGGAAAAGCTTTAGTAGTGTCTCTGTTAGTATCTTCTTTAGGTGCATACAGTGACTACTGCACTGTTCAGAGGTGTGGACAAGAAAATCCTAGCAGACACAGAAAGAAAGAAAGAGAAAGAGAGAGAGAGAGAGAGAGAGAGAGAGAGAGAGAGAGAGAGAGAGAGAGAGAGAATTAGAGAGAGAGAGAGAGAGCGAGAGAAACAGAGAAAGAGAGAGAGAGGCAGACAGAGAAACAGAGAAAGAATGAGAGAGAGAGAGAGGGGGAGAGAGAGAGAGAGACAGCAAGAGAGAGAGAGAGAATGAGACAGACAGCGAGAGAAAGAGAGACAGACAGACAGAGAAAGAGAAACAGAGAGAGAGAGAGAGACAGACAGACAGAGAGAGCGAGAGAGAATGAGAGAGACAGACAGACAGACAGTGAGAGAAACAGAGAGAGAGAGAGAGAGAGAGAGAGAGAGAGAGAGAAAGAATGAGAGAGAGAGAGAGAGAGAGAGAGCGAGAGAGAGAGAGACGGACTGACAGACAGAAAGAAAAAGAATGAGAGAGAGAGAGACGGACAGATAGAGAGAGAGAAACAGCACGAAAAAGAGAGAGCGAGAGAGAGACAGACAGACAGACACGGAGAGAAACAGAGAAAGAGAAAGAATGAGAGAGAGAGAATGAGAGACAGACAGACAGCGAGAGAAACAGAGATAGAGAAAGAGAGGAAGAGAAACAGAGAGAGAGAGAGAATGAGAGAGAGAGAGAAAGAGAGAGACGGACTGACAGACAGAAAGAAAAAGAATGAGAGTGAGAGAGAGACGGACAGATAGAGAAAGACAGAGAGAATGAGAGAGAGAGAGAGAGAAAGAGAGAGAAAGAGAGAGAATGAGAGAGACAGACTGAGAGAAACAGAGAGAGAAAGAGAAAGAATGAGAGACAGACAGACAGACAGAGAGAGAGAGAGAGAGACGGACAGACAGACAAAGAAAAAGAATGAGAGCGAGACAGACAGAGAGAGAGAGAGAGAGAGAGAGAGAGAGAGAGAGAGAGAGAGAGAGAGAGAGAGAGAGAGATCTAATTCAGAGAAAGGGAAAGGACGCAGGATGGGAACTACTCCTTCGTTTTTTGGTTTCTGTTTTTGGTTACATTCACGTGGTACTGATCAAAGTGGCCCAGTGAGATCCCCAGCTTCGGTGTTATGATCCAGTAGAACACAAGAAAGCGGTGCTGTGGTCTATATAAATGGAGCAGCTGTTTATTATTAAGTCACACCAGACTTTTTGTTTCCACCCCTAATTTCTCCTTAATTCGGTCTCGGCTAATTCCCTCCCATCAGCCGGCTCTTATCACACTGCACAGATCATCCAGCGAGTGTGACGGCCATCACAAGCTTCCTCTGAGACATGTGAAGAGATGTGGCGTCACACAGCCGGACAAAAGTGCTATCCACCGCCGTCTGCATGCATGGACTCACAGATGCCCACGACAGCTTAGTGTAGCTGTGATTGACACAGGAGAAAGAGAACGCCACCCCTCCCATACACACAGCACGGCCAACATTGCTCTCTTGGGCTGCAGCTGAATTCTCATGAAAATAAAGCACGCAAAGAGACGGCGGTGTTGTATGTTAGAACTGTGTACTCGCTACTCACTCGCATACTCGCAGAACAGACGGGTATGCGGACGATAAGGAGAGCGCTTTTTTCTTTTGCACCATTAAAGAGCGTCGTCATACCAAACTTTTACTTGTTTTTTTTTTTTTATAAACAGTTGACTGATGCACATTTGGGGGAAAAAAATAACCAAAAATAAGCCTGAAATTGTCTCTAGAATCCCATCAGCATGATTGCTTATAATCATCCGAGTTTAACGGTAAGGAAACTAGCCTGGTTCCAAAAGTAAACATTTCTGCGCTTTAATGTACCACTGTAGTATACAATAAACGCTCGTTTATCGCGTTTAATCCGTTCCAGACTTTACTGCGATAAGCGAATTTCTGCGAAATAGTATTTCCGCGTAGTTAGAGCATTGAAAACCTGTTTACGACCTTCTAAATATGGTTTTTAACATTATTAGAGCCCTCTAGACATGAAATAACACCCAATTTTTTAGGAAAAAAGTTAATAAAAAATAAAAAATAATTGACTCAGACAACCGAGCGCAACCTGCATTTTCACTGTCTCGATCAACTTTTTAATGAACATACAGTATTTTAAAAAAAGGCAATAGAGTGAAGCCGCGAAATTCGAAGCGGCAAGGGTCGACTGTAAATGCTAAAGCTAATCCATAAAAAAAAAAAAAAAATGGCACCTGTTATTTTACGGCACTACACTTGTGCAATACACGTCCTTACCGCTACCGCAGTTGCCATGGAGACTGAAATTACAGAATAGAGGTACGCAACATGATCAGAATATCATATGACATCTGATCAAAATTCTGCAATACAATTTTATAAAAAGTATGTTCAGAGTTTTAAAGCGGCGACGTTAAATATCGTGATAATAATATATTATTACTCCTCGAACAATTAAATGGTTGAGTATCTTTAAACGATTATGAGATAATGACTGCATCACATTATACACATGCTGATTAGATTAAACAAAAATGAAAGTAAAAAAAAAAGTGTTCCTTAATAGAATCACATCCTACATGATTTAAAAAAGGTAAAAAGGTTTTTTTTTTTCAGGACTGCAAAACTAATTTCGTTTACTGATTTAGCATAATGCCTACTACAACTCTGAATACATGAAGTACCAATCTAGAAAACAGTGCAACCTGGGTAATTTCCCCATGTCATATTATTCCAACATCCCACCGTCTTTACCGAGTTTTAGTTCCCCGAAATTTCCACAGCCGATCTTCTTGCCCACGCGGAAGTTCGGTCCCACCATGAGGACGCCGGAGGACGTAGAGGAGCTGGAAGGCCGCGAGTGTCCGCTGCGTCCCTGGGCCACTTTGCTGCTCCTCGTCGGCCTCTCGCCTTCTTTATCTCTGGAGTGATCCATCACTGCGGTGCTGAACGCGCACTGATCCAGAGAAAACAGGCCTGGGCCCACACCTCTCACGTCAGGCGGACGCAAAGCTCATGGGACGACTGCCCCCTCCACGTCACTACCACCAGGCTGAAAGGAAGGCACCTGCACACAACCACACTAGAAAACACACACACACACACACACACAAAACGCGAAACTTTCAATTCACGATGTAAGCCGTTATCTTACTGCTGATACAAGAATAAACACCAACAAGAAAGAGAAAGACAAAACGTTTCCTATGACATGATAATAATATTCAATCTTAATGCTGTGGTTAAGCGTCTGAGCAGCCATGCGGTGTAATAATCATCATGACGTAGACTTTATAGTGATAATACGAAATTCCATCGCTTGCACAAATCTTTGCATCAGAGAGTCTGTTACTCTCGAGAGATACATAAAAGCGTTTCTTACGGAACACAGGGACACGGAGAGAGGTACTGGACACAAATATCGCGTTTCCAGGGACATCTGATGTGAACTGATGCTGGAGTTGGACGCACACATATCAGCCCGAGGCCTCGGATTCGTTCCCGGACCACGAGTTCATGATCATTATTACTTTTAAATCCAGTCCAATTTGCGTCTTAAAACTTTCTCTCTTGATTTACCGGCAACGCGTCGACACGATACCGCCCCAATCTTTAAACGTTTCTTGGTTCCAGATCAGTCGGATGTTGCTGGAGGAGACGGAGCCGATTTTTCCAGCTCTATCGTGTAGAAGAGCTCCAGAATTCCAGCCACTAATAAAAACGAGCGGTCTTGCTTAAAAGCTTAACCGTGTCGGTTCTCAGAACTGAGTGAGCATGACATACCGCCGGTGAAACTGAGGAAGCTAACAACATTTGAATGAGTCAGATGAGACACACTGGCCGATAAAGGATTCCAGGCACGCACGTTATCGGGATAAACGTGTAACGGTCCCGTTTAGCCACCGCCCACACATCCCGACTGCGGTGAGAAAGGGAACCAAATTCAGCATGTGTACATAAGCTGATAAAAAGCTCGCTGGATTTAACTATTCAAATGCGTGCAATTGTCCTTTCTGTGAGATTGGATTGAATGGGATCGACAATTTTACAACCGACAATGTTCCATCGTGATCCGATTGAGTGTTTTCACAGCCCTGAATAAAACTGAACTCCACGCTCTCGCCTGAAGAGATGATCGAACCGAGGACCAACAGCCGCGTTACTGCTGCGCTAATCTACCACAGATCTTTCAACTCCTGTTCATTTAATACCGTAGTTACGGTTCCTGTCGGATTTCATAATCTCAAATTGATCGACTAGTCATTAAAATCTTCAAGTTAACTTCAGTACAAGAAAAGAAATCGTGCTTTCAGAAGAAGAAGATAAAATGCTCGAGCAGAAACATCCCCGTCGTTAACGCGGTTACCAGTAAACAAAGATTAAAGGGGCCGGATCACCCTTCCCACAATCCAATGCGCTGTTTTTGTCGTAAAAGCACGTGACCGCAACACATCCTCTGTTAGGAAACCCATCTCGAACTTTACTTTATTCACGTGTCATACATGGAAGCTTTGTGTTTCTTTTCCCTACACATCCGCCTGCAAGACCACTTCAGGTTCATTGCATAAGGAAATAAAAATACGAAAACAGGACGTGGATCGGTCGAAAGAACCTAAAATATACAAACCTGATGACAAAACATCTTCGATTTCAGGTTACAGTTTAAGATCTTTGGCCTAGGATGCCTGCAAGTCGTTTTTGGAATATCGACGGCATCTACCTTGGAGCAGAGGATTCTGGGAAGACAGTCGTAACAACTCAACTGTCTATGGCGGTTCCCATTCATTAACTGTGTGTTGCTAATTTTCAGATTCCTAATTAAAGGCGACAGTCTCGAAGCCAGATAGCTAGCTTGCGTTGCTGAAACGCTGAACTTAAACGTAAGACATTTACAGTATCGTTAACTAACTTGAACTTTGTATCAGCAGGAAACTTTGTGTCATCCGGAGAGCACAGATATTAAAACACAAGCCTCGCATGAGGGTGTGGGTCAAATATATAGTTTATGACTCAGCTGTTCATTAGCAATGTAATCTAACACGCAATAAATAAAACAATGGGATAAGAAAATAATAAGGCATCTTTTCCTATAACGACTAGCGTGTGGGGCTTTATTTCTTCTACACTACGCCAACTTGAGATTTATATATATATTTTTTTAAATGCATTTTTTTTTATCCATTTGGAGTTACATTCCATGTTGCGAGACAAACTGCAAAACCTCTGTCCTGGAGACTTTCCTGTTTCGGGAATCGTCCTCACTGACACAAATCGCTGACGATGGAAACTCCTTCCATCCATAAACGTCACACAAACGCCTCCATCCAGAAAACTTCACCGCATCGGTGATCAAATGCTTGTTAAACGACTAAGGATCCCTTCATTACTCGTTCCAGATTACAACAAGTGTCCATCACTTACCCATGTAAAACCTGCTGTTACTACAGAAACGATAACGCATCACCATGGGGCGCGTTAATATAACCTGGCGCTCGAGAACAAAACGACGCAAGTAGTATAATTATCTACAATTTTCTTGTCTTTTTTTTAACCTGATTTATTCTTTGGCACGGGTCATTTCAGTTACTCGTGCGTTTTTAAAATGTTAACCTCTTATTTACATTTTTTTTTGTTCCTTTCCTGTGATTTATCTGCGATCGCCAGATCGTGAAAATGAACGAGCTTTTGTTATCCTTGTATTATTACTAAAGAAGCCCAGAAACACAAATAATCAAGTCGCGTGTCAAGCGCTTGACTACGCCGCACTTCTTCTGGTGATGAAAACGACGACGACAGCAACAACAAAAACGTATTCGGGTGCTATATAAAACCTCGACTTCGTATCAGACGTCACGCTTTATCGTTGTCTCGGTAGTTGAGAAAGAAGAAGAAGAAGATCTCCACCTCGAGCATGTCATTAATCCCGGACGTGCTGACTCATGAAATCTGAGAACGAGTTTGGGCAAAAGTAACATTTCCCAGGTTTAACAAGCACCGTCTTAATGAAAGAAACCCTTAAATGATAAAAACGTAATGATGTTATCATAAAGGGACATTTCAAGGAGGGAAATTCCTGCGCTCCTCTGCGCAGCCATTAAAACGCTGACCTGAAATCATTAACCTTTACAAGACAGAGATTATCTCAGGAGGAAGCCCGGCATCACGGATGGAGTCCTACAGAGACTCTTCTCCTTCTCTGCGACGAAGACCTGCCGTCATGGAGACCGATTTATCATTTAAAAAACACACCTCAAGATTAAAAAATAAATAAAAAATCACATCAAGGCCTGATCAGGATGATCATGTCAAAAAAATTGTACAGAAAACTCACTAATCTTATTAGTGGGGGTTAATCTGACAACTACTGTACACATCATCATCATGAGCTAACATTAACAACCTCTGAGTCTTTATTTATTTATTTATTTATTTACCCCCCCCCCCAGTGAGGACAAAAGCCCTTATGAATGGCGATACAGTCTGGTTCTACAAGCAGCTCACTGGGCGAATTCCAATCCGCTACGTCTTGAGCGCAGAGTGCACTACACAGGGTGCACAAACCATTCTCTCGTGGTCCTTTCTAGTGCACTTGTGTAGGGATCACTGAGCGATTTGGAACTCACCCCGTGTTCGGTTTGTACAAGCTCGAACAATCGCTCGAGCCGGAAGATATTTATCTTTCCACCAAATAGAACACGAAGTGAGGCCCGAGTCAGCAAAATTAACGGGGATTTAAACTTTAAAAATATAAAAAATAAAAAATAATTTAGCTTCTGAAAAAAATATACATGTATATATACACATATACATATATATATTCAGCATTCGCGGAAACATTAACGTTAACATGATCTGACATGTTATTGATCCAGTCAGGTTCAGTGGGGTTTCTCTGGAGCAGTTATCTATCAGATGATTCACACTCCTGTACCTCTGATAAACACGAGCCTGTCACTCAGTGAGCTAACCAGCGCGAGCCCGACTAACAGACCCATTATTAGCATTCTCGCTAGCAACCTAGCAACTAGTCAGTTAGCGGCGCTCTAATGACTTACTTCCACTGTATTAAAGCTGCTGATGTCACACGGATAACCTGCACTTTTAGTTTCCTTCCCGGGTTTCTTTACGTTGAATATCCTTAATTAAAAAAAAAAAACCCCACACACACACACTCAGCCTGTGTCCTTCCAGGTAGCGTCTCTGCTTTTCCTCCTTTTCTTTTAGTGTTCTCCAAGTAACGTGAACCAGCGCTAACCAGACAGTCTTCCGGTCAGCGAGCCTCACCGGGAATTCAAAATAAAAGTCTCAAGTTGGTATATAT
>JAOVYU010000004.1:5045070-5063917 GCA_025674565.1 Synodontis membranacea
GAAATTGTCATCATTTTCTGACTGTTCATTTGAATGCTTATACTGGACTAGGAAGGGAAATCTATTGGTACATCAGCACCACCAAGAATTTTTTTTTACCAACCGCCACTGCTCCTCTCATCTCTCTCTCTCTCTCTCTCTCTCTCTCTCTCTCTCATCTCCCTCTGTCTCATAAACACCACTTTTCAACCTCCAGACCAGAAAAGTCGCCTGAATCGAATCGAATCGAATCCAATAAACCGAATCAGTGAAGTGAATCATGACTCGCATCTCTTTGTGTGTATGGGTTTTTTTATTTTCTTCCCCTCCCATCGTCGACCCCCAGAGGGCGCTGTTACCCTTGAACCCTTCTGAAGGGGACTTGCCTGTTGCTAATGAGCAGTTCGGGATGTATTGTGTATTTTGGTTGTGTATCTAAGACCTCGTAAACCCTTCCCGCTGATTCGCTCCTGGCTCGGTGAAGACGGAGCTCGCGCCTAATCGGACACATTGTAGCGCCGTCATTCTTAGCTTTGTTCCTCCCCTTTGAAAAAAAAAAACGGCGAGTGGTTAATTCCTGTAATTGGATCAATGGGTATAATGCTGAGCCACGTCGTCTAATTACACATCGCGGGTGAAGACTGCAAAGTCCGATCAGGATTTATGTTGCTTATTATTATTAATAATATTTTTTTATGATTCTTTTTTGCTGTGCTCTGAGTCTCGCGCGTGTTCGTTTCAGTCTAACGGGTTCGGGTTGATGATCCAGTCTCCTGGTTCTTTTAGTCCTGGATCTTATTTCCCCGTTTAGTTTCGTTACCATGGCAGAAAGGCAAGGCCCTTGAACCTTCTACAAAAAAAAAAAAAAAAAAAATTCCCTTTTGCAGAATTTTTTTCTGCCGGACTGATATTTGAATCGGTTCGCAACAGACTATTATAATAATAATAATAATAATAATAATAATAATAATAATAATAATAATTAAATAAATAAATCCGCGGGTGTTTTTTTTTTTTTTTGAAATTTTTTATTTTTTCTTTCTTCATCCTGCTCGATTATTTCCCAACTCGTGGAGCTCAGCGTTTCCCTGGCTGGGGAACTCACAAGTAAGTGTGTTTTTGAATTAAATTTTTTTATCTTCTTACTGGAAGCACGGAGGTTTAGATGACTCTGAGTGTTTTGTGTTCTGACTGCGGGTTTAAATCATAATCCGATCTGCAATGGCGCAGTTTCATGCACACTAAACATTCATGGCGCAGTTTATGTTTGCCCCAGAATGGAGAGAAAACACACACACACACTGTCCTGTTTTATCTTCTGGCATATTCTGCATTTTTGTATTCCTCCTGACTTGGGCTTCAGGCTGCACGTGAATAACCACGTTAAAGGCTTGCGCGACAAATCGTCTGATGACCGATAATCGCAATACCGACCTTTGAAAACCGATATCGCAGAAAGCCACAAACGCTTTCTATCCTAGCCAGTCTAGAATGTGTGTATATGAGTGTTGTGCTGAATCACGTCCCCTGCAACTCTTGCAAAAAAAAACAAAAACATTTTTTCAAAGGGGCTATCTGACCTCTCCCAGGACCCATTCATAAATCCATTTTCTATGCCAGGGGTCCCCCCAACCTGGTACCGGTCCGTGGATCGTTTGGTACCAGGCCGCAAAGAAAAACTTTCCGTGGTTAAAATTATGGTTATTTTTATTTCATTAGTCTTCCAGATCTTAATTTGAAAAGCGACATTTCTGTTGAAGATAGTATGCGAGACAAAACAGCTCGTCATCAAGGAACACCTTCATCCAAATGCAACCTGCTAAAACTGGAGACTCCTTCCATAAATTAAGGTCTCCATACAGGAAGCTTCACCATATCAACGATGATACATTTTTTTTCTTAGTTAAATAACATCACGTTTTAGGTTATACAAAGTGTTTGACGTATGAATCCCCGTGACTTAGCCGTTACTATAGAAACAGAGCTGCTGTTAGAGGAAACGAAACAAACAGGCTCGAGAATCAAACAGCGCTACGGTGCATAACTCATCCACCCTGCAGTGTTTAGAGGCAGGCTTAGGTGTGTTCTTACCTTAATCGCCTGCCATGTGTAGGCCAGCGGTTGCGATTCTTTTGACTAACGCTCATGACAGGTCTACGGGATGTCAGAAGATGACTAGCTGGTTTATGTTTATATCATTTTCATAACTTCGTGAATCTGGAACTGAATAATAGTCACTGTAGGATTTCAACATCAGCATAGGATTACTTCCTGTACTGGGCATCGTTTATCAAGCCGGATACGAAAGGGTTTATATGTAAATCGTTCAAGAAACATTCCTATCCTGTGCTGTGTTTGAATTGTCCTCTTCTCCAATCATTTATTCGCTATACAGCACCCTCAAGCACAGACAGCCAATTCATTTCAGACACTAGCGGGACGTTACGCCGTTGCGTAATTATGTGCCAATTATGATCCAGAAAACGGACACGAACATTGGTATTTCTGAATAAGAACGTGTTGGGAATTGACATCTCAGACATCTTAGTGGGGTCTAGGATGCTTCTGCATTGTTTTTCAAACATAATCGATGGCATCAAAAATGGTGACGCTACTTAGCTCAGAGGCTTCTTGGAAGGGTCAGCTGGCCCCTTTAAAGCATGATAATCCGGCTGCATATATGAGAGCTATGGTAATATGAAGCAACTCATGTGCAATATGATATTCCTGTTGTGCCGCCCTGCTGCAGTCTTATTTACTCGGCTGGGTATGAATATCTTTGTAAGATGCAATGTCGCAGACTTCTGAGCAGATCTTTATCTCTACATTGTATGATTTTTGGTCCATTTTGCTGTCACAGACAAAACATGCACATTTTAGAAAGAATTTTTCATGAGCTGAGGTTTGCGATCTTTGGAACGCATTGTAATTGCGATCATGGCGTAGAACGAGGTTCTGGTGGTGTCAGAAATGTATTAGTGCTGCTGCAAAAAACAACGTTTTTCTATGTTATGGATCTGTTTTATGAGGATCATCTTGTAGAGTGCACATCACGTATCATCTTTTAGTAAATTTGTGAGTATTGAAAGTGAGAGTTTTCTTCTGGATTTGCAGTTTTGGGAAATGCTGAATGTCCTTTGTACTTGCGTACGCTGATTCATCATGAAGTGCAAATCACACCGAATCCATAAAAGACGGAAATGTAGTCTGACAGAAATAAAGCCTGTAAACAGAAGTGGACATTATTTTTGCCTCAAAGCAAATGATCAGGACTGAAGTGGAAGTCGACTCCCTTCTATTCCCATAAAAATATTTAATAATACATAAGAAGAAGACGTCTGAACTAAATCTTCTTAAGACCGACCAGTCCCTCCTTTCTTTACATGGCAGCATTTCTTTTATTTCTCTTAATTTATGGGTTTGTGTTGGCCTGCTTCCCATATTTTTTTTAAGCTCTTTAATTAATTCAAAGAATATAAAAAACACTTGTTTTCACAAAACCAGTTCCTGGCGGTGCTCCTAATCTCTGTTTGTGAACTAGCACAAGAGTGTGTGTTTTTGAAAGCGACTCCAAAGCACGACTCCCTGGATAAGCATGTCTGCTAGCTGCTGTAAAGATGATTAAAAAAAAAAAACCCAAACAAGCAAGTAAAACTGGACAGTACGTGCTGTACAGAACAGTGCTGTAATCCACAGAGCATGATTAGTGCTGTGTTTAGGGTATTTACTCGCTCACTGTATATCTCGCTACGTAGTGAATCAGTTTTGAAGCACTGTTCGAATCCTCAACTGTAAATTTCATTCACTGTATAGTGCGGTACAAAATCGTCATCAAATTGTAGCATGAAGGAGCTGTAGCCGACGTAGGTTCATTTGCGAGTTGTTCGACATTGTGAAGAGGAGATGTCAATTCCGACACGTTCTTGTTCGGAAATAGCAATGTCCGTGTTCTGGATCATTTCGAATATCTGACACATAATTACGCAAAGGCGTAACGTCCCGCTAGTGTCTGAAAATGAACCTGCTGTCTGTGCTTGAGGGTGCTATATAGCAAATAAATGATTGGAGAAGAGGACAATTCGAACACAGCACAGGATAGGCATGTTTCTTGAACGATTTACGTATAAACCCTTTCGTGTCCGGCTTGATAAACGATGCCCAGTACAGGCAGTAATCCTATACTGAAGTTGGAATCCTACAGCGACTATTATTCAGTTCCGGTTTCACCAAGTTATAAAAATGATATAAACGTAAACCGGCTAGTCGTCATCATCTGACTTCGCGTAGACCTGTAATGATCGTTAGTCAAAAGAATCGCAACCGCTGGCCTACATACTGTATGGCAGGTGATTAATGTAAGAACACACCTAAGCCTGCCACTAAACACTGCAGGGTGGATGAGTTATGCACCGTAGCGCTGTTGGATTCTCGAGCCTGTTTGTTTCGTTTTCTCTAACAGCAGCTCCGTTTCTATAGTAACGTCTAATTCGCTGGGATTTTTGCGCCATACACTTCGTATGACCTAAAATGTGATGTTATTTAACTAAGAAAAAAAAAGTATCATCTTTGATATGGTGAAGCTTCCTGTAATTAGACCTTAATTTATGGAAGGAGTCTCCAGTTTTAGCACGTTGCAGAAGGATGAAGGTGTTCCTCGATGACGAGCTGTTTTGATTTTCGTATCATCTTCAACAGCAATTTAATTCGTTTTGTGGAACATTAAATGCAACAAGAAATTGATAAAAACAAAAATTACAACATGGTGTTCTTTAATAAATAAAAGAATGTACGCATTGTCAAGTTGATCTTGTCAAGTTGACAATCAACTTTTTTCAGGGTGGATTATTTTCTTGTGACAGCACTCCCTGTCAGGTTCTTGTTCGTTACTTGGCGTCCAGGCGTCGTTGTTCCCACGTCTCAAAATCGTTCGTTTAACAACTCATCTTCCAAGGGAACAGGTTCCATTCAAAAACAAGGAAAGCTGGAAAGATCGCCCAGGTAATCCAAAGAAAGAAGTTATTTAAAGTGTTCGAAGGGTCACTGAACCCGGACACTCCAGACCCGAATCGTTCACTTAGTCGTATATTCCTTAGGCAAGTTGGGTTCCGGTGGCTTTTTCTATATGGGTGTTATTGAAGGGACGTGCGTATGGAAAAATTTGCTCCCAAGAGTGTGTGGTGTTATAACACGGGAGGCACCTGGTGATTTTCTGGTGAGTTCACCTGTAAAGTAGGTCAAGTTCAAGCACATTTCTTTCTTAATGATAGATACATTCAGTAATAGTAGGTTGAACGGAATAGCAGGAAATTCCACTCGGCTTTTTTAGCTCGTATTTGGCTCCTTGTAATGAAGCGAGACAAAAACATCCGACATTTACTGCGGAACAAGCATTATCTTATTTTTCTTGTTGGAAAATTAAATTAAATTCTACATTCTTGCAAATTCCTTATTGCTAGTATATCTCAACGCATGTCGAACGAAAGTGGTGATCTGGATTTCTTTAAGCATTTAAGAATGAAGGTCAGGTTTAATATGGAGTTTGTTTGTTTTCTTTCCCCCTAAATTAACCTTTCAAGGCAAAGCAAACCATGACCTTGGGCTGTCCCTGCTCGAGTTCCTGCTTCACAGCCGCTCCTTGCTCCTGTTGTTCTGCTTGAGGTTTTCCATGTACGGTTTAAGCTGTTTCCTAGAAAGGTCCATGATGTAGGATACAGTTGATTGCAACCAACTGAACGTCGCTCCGTTACAAATGCATATTAGAAAGTTGAGTGGCCGTCGGTTGCGCCGTAACGTACTTCCAAAGCGTACATTCATAGTCCCTTGCGTTTTCCTTGCTTAATAATATGTGCGATCCTCCGTTTTTCTAAATTTGGCTTCTTAAACTTGTTAGCCAGCACCAGAAAGCACCGATTTCTTCTTATTTGTCTTAATTACTTCTTCTTCGTCTTCGTTCTGGATTCGCGCTGCCACTTGTAAAAATGCAGAAAATGCTCTCGGCGCAACGTGGTGGCTCCGTAGAGGTGGACCCTCTCCCTGTGTGGGTATAAAGGACCTGTTCTAAGCTTACAAACACACAATTCGTACTTACAGGTAATTATACACTAACGAAAGCACATATGAATACTTATATTCCGTTTCTGCCAATAGGTCCCCATAAATCCTACATACTGGACCTTTAAGACGTTCGAAAGATCTTAACATGGACAATGGTGTAACCTCACACATCAAATCTGTTGGGTCATGTTAATTATTATACATCAGGACTGTTTTGTTGCATATACAAGATTGGAGCGATTTTTTTTTTTTTTTTTTTTAGTAGACATGGTGAGATCTTCTGGTTTAGCTCACGTCGGTGTTCGTCCAGTAATGCAAAGGGTGTGGAACCGATTCGGTTTATTCTAAAGCATTCAGATGCAAGATGACTGACAATGAACAGACGATGCTCTGCTGAACAGAGATGAGGATCAGATGCACAATTTCTAGCAATAATTCTAGGCAGACTACGGAAGCCTGTGAGACGACGTTTTTTTTTTTACGTTGAAACCACGCCAATCGCAGCTGCTTACAGGGAAGGCGATATGACGAAAATAAATCGTATATGAGAACTGAAGGCGTTTCTGTTATTTGTAAAAGTGCCGTGCCAAACAACACCATTATCCTTGATGAAGATCACTGTAACGCACCTTCTTGGTTTTATTTTCTCATTTTCCCAAGTTTTAAAAAAGAAAAACATACAGCCTTTAAATATTTGATCATTTTAAGGACAGTAATCAGAACATCAAGCTGTCATTCGGGGTTTGTAATCTCAGAAAACATATTGTATTCCCCACCCAAGTTTTCGAGGTATATTCCATGGAGTGACCCGTGACTCGCAACTTGTAGACGATTTGCAGAGTTTGCTACTGTATCCTCCGTACCCACTAGTTTTTTGTCGTATCTACTGGTTATCCACGGAGCAGCCACAGATGTCAAAGAGCTCAGTGTTTGGCCTCTGGAACCGCTTCGGTGTACCCTTCTCTTGAAAGCTCAATGGCCTTTGAGTCCCCTTTGAGGCATGTCAAAAACAAAGGGGCATTTGTTTCACGCCTAGTGTCCTGCCATCAGTGCAGTGTACACCAGAAACACAAGCATGCGCTCTCTGGCTTCTGCTAAAAACCTCAGAGGAAACGGAGGTATGACCATATAACGTCGGTATCCTGATAAAGTTTGTCATGATGCATATTTCCGGAAATCGTCGCTCCATTGTCGCTTTTTGTAATGAATATCTCACAAAGACTTGATTGGCTCAGGTTACTCATATAATCTAAACCTAATAATAATAATAATAATCAGATTTAAAAGCATGTTGGTATATAATAAAGTATTGTGATGCTTCCTGGAAGGAGATTGTTAGACCATTTTATGGAAGGAGATTCCACATCGAGTTTTCCTTCATGGGAAAGTCTTTAGGATGGAGGAGAGAGAAAAAACACAGCCTGGTGAGAGAACAACTGTTTATAGCTGCTATAATGTTGGGTCCCTTTTCGGATGCATGCAAGCGCCTCCACTTGACTTTACCCTACTTGCCTTTTTTGTTTGTTTGTTTGAGTCGCGGATAGTACCTTGTAGCTGGTACCGTTTTGGGTATCTCATCCGTCGAGGTACCAAGGGAGTCTTGGTGATTCCAGAAGGTGACGATTTGCTCAGAGCGTCATCATTGTGAGAGACGGGGCATCCTGACCAAACCTGCCATTTTTAAATACTGCTGTGTTAAAAAAAAAAAATGTATACTTCACTGATTATATATGTGTTTTCACTGCTTGTGTATGCACAAACACACACACACACTCAAAAAGGCCAAAAAGTAAGGTTCTTAGTGTCAGGACACCATGCAATGGTACCAAAACAGGTCTGCGTTCGTGTCCCTGCTCGGCATATATTATTTGGGGAAAATTTTTCCTGCGGGTAATTAATTTAAAACAAGGTGCCCTGTACCGATATTACACCTGATCCTCTGTAAAGTAAAACCCGATGAGTGCACTCTGCAGTCTGCACTTTGCCCGGTGTTTTCAGTAAGCAAATTCAAGCAGGCCACAGAACAAAGACTCCTGCCTTCACAAGAAACCAGTCGAGAGGTTCCTGCAGCAAAACGCCCCAAGTAATATCTGCTGAATGGGGGGGGTGGGGGGTGGGGCGGGTGTGCAAATCTGCTTCCTGGAACTGGAAGCCATGTGCCTTCACCATTACACCACCTCACACTTGCAGCACTGTGATTGGCCAACGCGATTTGTCGTTTTATCTCTCCGTTCAGTGCGTGGAGAGACGTACAGAAGTTATTAATAGAAATAAAGATACCATGCAGTGGAAAAGGGCCATAAGTGAGACCTGAACATTATACGTAACTGTAAGTGGATAAAAGTGTGATACGTCAGCCTTTTTAAATAAATAAAAACTTGCAGTCTTTGCTGAGGAACAAAACACTTCACGATGTGATGTTATCAGAAAATAACATAAATAAACTTCGGGGTGGTAACAGTAGCCGTGTTTCTGTTAACCTGCTTCGTGTGCAGTTTGAAATTGTGAACTCAGAAAAAGTAATGGAAACATATGACTCGATATAATTTTGCAAAACTGAAATGGGGACGCATTTCTTGCATTTAAGTCACATGACATGAGCAAATGGGAATCTGACTTTTCCGAAAAAATAAAAAATAAAATAAATGAGCCATCAAGACAGCTACGGACCATCCGCAATTGCGTTTAGTTAAAAAATGTTTCAAATATCACTTCTGTTCGAGTTACTCAGCTTAGCCTTGGGCTGCGTCACACCCCTCCCTCTTATTTTCATACAGCGGCGTGCCCCTTGACTGTTTTATTACTCGCATGACAAATATTCCGTCTACATTTTTGTAAACAAATCACCTATGCCGTAGTCACGCTAAGGTCTCGTTTGCTTTTGGATCATCAAGACCTCAACTTCGTGTTGTGTATTATTTACTTCGTCCGGCCCAGATCTTAACTTAACACTTAACTACTCTACGGATGCGAAGCTCACGCAAGCGTGCGATCGTACAAACTCCATTCTAAAGCCGAATCTGCAAAAGAAGAACCGATGTGAGTTCATGCGTGCTCCGACACTAATGAAAGAAGCATGTTTGAACCTGAGTCATCAGGAATGTGGGAAATGCCTTGAATGAGGTCACATGACGCAGGTTAAACGGGTGTTACGTGTAAACATTAGATTCCAAAACAAATCCTTCGTATCGCTCTTTTCCTTTTGTAATTTTTTATTTTTTTTTAAATATGAAATCTATTTTGAATGCTGTCATGATCTTTAGAGAACGCTTTTATGTTGTGATCATTAAGAGCAGGAGTTATAAAGCTGTTGTACTGATGATAGGGCGTTGTCTATTTGTTTGTTTCTGTTGTTGTTTCTGATACACTTCTTCGTGTACTATTTGCATTCAGCAGTGCTCTTAATGCGCCGGCAGTTCAATGACGTCTATGCCCATTTAAGTACCTTTGTGTAAGCTCTCAGTATTTGACTTCACTACGCGTAACTACAAATCGGCTGTCTCGCTGGTAGTAACTATTTTTGGGTCACACTTCGAAACTAAATGGAAGTAACGTTCACTGTGTATAAAAAGTGGAATTCCTATTTTAAGTCTGTGGTTCACTTATTGTGTGCATGCGAGCTAGTTATTTAAAGGTCCACTATGTAGGATTCAACCAACCCAATGCAACCTCCCTTATGCCGCCCTTTCCAAGCGTGTATTAGACCATAAGTGTCCATCAGGTTCCCCGTAGCGTCGTTCCGATACTTATGTTCATACCCCCATGCTTTCTCTATGCAAAATAATAAGTATGATCCTCCATTTTTCTACATTTGTATAATTCCTTAAACGTGTTAGCCAGCACAAATAAACACCGAATCCTCTTCTTTCTTCTTCCTAGTCTTTCTTTCTTTCTTTCTTCTGTCATCCTTCTGGAGCTTCTTTCCGGATTCGCGGTGCCACTTGTAAAAACACGGGACGCAGACTGCGCTCTCTAGAGGTTTGTCCGTTCTGGGCTGCCGTGGCGGCACAACATGGCGAATACATATAAAGATGACCCGCTCCGTATGAAGATATAAAGGGCTCGTTCTAAACTTTTCGAAAAGACAACAATTTGTTTTAGTTACAGGTTATTATGCACTAATGAAAACTTATTTATGAGTATTATATTCCATTTCTGCCAATACGTCCAAATAAATCCTACATAGTGGACCTTGGTGAACCAAAGGCTCATCGTTACGTGCGTTTTAAATAGTTTCAGAAACCAGCCCGGTGTAGAGCTGGGCAATATGAGGATTATAATAAAGATAATCATCATATGTTAGGTCACACACAATACACTTTTCTGCGATATTCTGATATCTTTTTTTTTTTTTTTTTCTTCTTCTTTTGGAACATTTTTTTTTTCTTTTGTAGAATAATTTTTCAATAATTGGCAGGTGGATTGATAATAGATTTTTTTTTTTTCCCTGTTTCATATTAAAAGCCACATGATGATGAATTATTACATTCAAATGAGAGTCAGATACACAGCGATTAGCTGCACCGATGAAACCTTAAGTGAAAAATTCCGCATATTTGAGTCGTCTTATATTATTACGTCTTTTTCATATTAATATACGGCGCGTTCTAAACATCGGCGGTTTAGTAACAGTGTAATGATCTAATGGTCTTCTTTCATCATAAGAAACTTCCATTTAATGGGAGCGACAGAATGACTTGGTGCTTTTTTTTTTTCTTTTTCTTTTTTGTTTTTTACATGCTTCCAAATAATAATAAGTGCTGAAAAGAGCAGCACTACCACTTATTTTCAACACCAGCACTTATTTCCATGCGGCATTAACCTTAAGCGTAACACTGAACAGGTCTGAATGACCAGCCACTGCTTAGTGGAGTAGTAAGTGTGTGTCATGGTGCGTAGTTTTCCACTGCACGATGATGGCTTTTCTAATCTTTCTACGTGCGGCATTTGACTCTCCGGCTTGGAATGTGCCACCTTTGGGTGTCAGGACTTATATTAACTTGCTCCCTGATTTAACGCAGCGTGAGCAGCTCCTGCCTCTCCTGTTCCTTCTCCTGTTCGGTGTTTCTAACGGCTCACTCGTCTCCCGTCTCTTGCAGGGCCACTGTACAGGCAGCGTACCTGGACAGAGGCATTACTAACCCCCTAACCTTTCATCACGTGTCGGGTAAGTTTCTAACGCTTGCTGGGCGATGATAATGCAATGTATCTGGGGCTCTAATCTTTATCACGTCTCTTGATTAGGAGCTGACGAATTTTTGTTGTTTTTTTGTTTTTTTTTCCCCCTCCCCGAACTGACATTTTGTGTGCTGCGCTGTTCAAGATCAGACTTCTGTACTGCAGCTGTTGCAGAACGTTAAAGCCGGGGCTTTTGTGTTAATATCCTGCAGTGGTCTGAGATCGCTGGTCACGGTCATCGTGTGTCCGTACCGTACGGCATCGTACTTGTTCTCAAAACAAACGATCCGGGATCAACATCCGATTTCGGTCAAAGCAAAGCATGGCTCCAGACTTCGCTCTCTGAAAATACAAAGAGGAGGAACTACAGCAACTCCAGTACAATAGCAGTAACCCGATTCAACGTCTAAGACATAGAAACTCTTTGTGCTCCTCGAGTTCCTTGCTATCAGCAGGCACTCGCCAGGCTAGGTGATAATCAGGCGTTATCGGTGATTCACAACGAGGGTTTCTAAATGCTACAAAAACGACACAGCCCGCACTCTTATGCCGAATGCGTTAGAAACCAACACCTTTCTGTGCAACAGAAAAGAAAGTCTTGGCAAAATATCTGCTTGGAAAATTTACACCAAAATAACACAACCTATGTTGTCCTTACCTAGATGTACAGACAGTGTTAAAAAAAAACTACATTAGACTACATTTTTGTTGTTTCATTTTATTTCATGTAACAACGACGTAACTGAAAAAAATATCTGACTCATGGCCAAATCTGTTCATTGAAAAGTTTCCCAGGTTCCGTTAACGGAGGCCGGCTTTTGAAACAATAACCGCTGTGCCGTTCAGTCACCTTGTGTACATTAATCAGATTAATGACTGCGAGTTTCCAGCAGGGCTTATGTGAATATTTCACCCCTCCCTCCCCGTGGCCTCGTTATGCTGAAATGGAAGCCATTGTTCTCATTGTTTGGCAGCTGCATGGACATGTCCTAAACAAGAGTACTCCAGTGTGGGAGTGTCACAGATATGCCGCGTCGGCCTTCATACCGAGGTTAAAGCGTGCTCCAGGTACACTGAGGTTCGTTCAGGATTTACCCGCTGCGCTTGTCCGTGTGCGAGTGCGATATAAAGGAGAGTGCAAAAGAGAGAGCCATGCAAACAAGTACCACATGCCACAAGTCATGGACTCTCAAAGGCACATCTGACAAGTAGTGCTAATGGGTTCAGAATGTGCTGCCATTAGCTATCTGGTCTCATCCAGGCTCCTACTTCACACCTTTCTTGTGCTTATAAAGTGGAAAGTAATGCTGTACCAAGCTAGATACGATATACCGCTTGTAACATCTACCGTCTAAACGCACGTGACTGTTTTCTTTTTTTAATTTTCTTTTTTTTTTTCCCTCGTGGACGACACTGACAAACGCTCCTCTGATTTAACCCGACAGCTTTGTGTGCCAATTTGGCACGAAGGCCCAAACAGAGTCAATGACCGATGCAGAGTAAACATCCTCCAGTAGAAGGGATGTGGCCCCCCGGTTCGCTTCTTGGAACCGTTTTTTTTTTTTTTTTTTTTTTTTTTTTTAACGACACGAGTTGCAGGGAAGTCGTGGGAGAGTTTGGTGTCTTTTAAAGTTGCAGTTTTGACACCGTGATTAAGATCAAATGAATCGTGAAACGAATACGGCCCAAAGAAAACAGATTTCAAATGAAGACGGACAGGTCTAAGGAAAAACTGCCCCTGAACGACTTCCGTATTAATCTTTATGGCGGGGGGGGGGGGAGAAAAACGCAACGAGTCAATCCGCACGTGAATCTGGAATGAATGAATGAATGAATGACACCCTTCCTTAGCAAATGCTCGTCTCCTCCTGCTTGAAACATTCTTACTGTATGCATTCTCATTTCGGGGTTATCATGTCTGTCAGCAGTGTCCAAGATTTCTGCAATTCGGTTCTGTTTATTTAGTCCAATTATTTTATTTTATTTTACTTTTTATTTCTTTGGTCACTTTGGTTAATGGTCTCCTTCGTTACCCACAATGCCTTGATGCCAACCACAGCTGGTAGTGATGCCAGTGTGGTGCAGCAGTGTTTTAACCCTTTAGTCTGTCCACGTCTCTCGTCTCCTCGTCAGTGAACCCTCCTCGAACAGATCAGTTTACAAAACTTCAACTTCCAAGCGCGCTCTTCGGATGTATTCTGCCCCGAGTCCAATATTTGGAAATAAAGGGGTCCGCTTTATTATTCTGCCTCGGTTTTCTCAAATATATTACATTGAACGTTGCCGAGTGAGAAAATAAGCTGTTTTGCCTCTGTTTGAAATTAACAACAGCACAACCCGACCGTTACCTGATATGCTTGGGACTGTTAAAAATCTTTTCTCTTAATTGCCATTGTAACTTCACTAGCAATAACAATGTTCCCTTGTGATGCCAGTGGAGCGCATAACCACTAACGTCTCGTGGGAATAACAAATACAGCAACAACCAAACAAATTGGAATCAACCAGAATCCCTAAGCACACCACAAATATTCAATATCAACATATTTAATTGCTTAAAGCAAATTCCCACCAGCGTGTGGACGCGACTCGACACATCCTGTGTCTTCTTTTTTTTTTTTTTTTTTTTTTTTTTTTTGGGGCAGTACATAACGTACGGCACTGTCATGATTGCGTAACCTGTAGTCGCAAAGCGAAGTGTCTGCAGCGTTTGCACAGCAGAAAAAGAAAAAAAACCCGCAAAATGTTTACTCTTCTGCTGTCTGTCACATTTTCATTAAGCTGTGTTATGTAATTACAGCTGGCCCAGCCTCATCTGTCCCCATCCTCCGCGTTGCATTGACGCTGTTTTATATAAACCATTCCGTTTGTTGTCGCATACCGTCTCTAGCGCGGCATGTCCGGTGTGAGTTAATTCGAGGTAAGTGCAGCGGGAGAGTGTGTATTTCTGGTCATATGACCTTTCAGGGTAGTGCAAGCGAACAAAAATAAGATATCTGTAATACACACACAAGTGTTGAGACTTGTACGAGACCCAACCGCAGAATTAAGAATATACAATATTTAACTGCTATTTTGTGTTCAGTACATGCTTAGCAAAACTATTCTTCAAGGGTTTTCTTTCAGTTTTTTTTAGCGTCTAGTTTGGAATCTATGTAGCACAACCAAGGGACAACCATTAGAGGCTCTAGATTTGAACTTATCGACGACTCGTGCTTCAGTAAGGCGCAGGTTGTTGAAGTGCTACGCTCGTACTGCTTCGCCAAGTCGACTACACGGACACCTTGGTCATGTTTCTCGAGAATTCCTTTCTTTAATTCGGTGCACATCATCCGCTTCTTCCTCTCGGCACTGTCCATCGCACTCACTTTCTTCGGGGACACGGTTGGAAAAACGAAGTTTTGCAAAAACAACTGCAAGCACAAATGCGAGCAACAACACAGATGCTTCCACTGCGAGCTAACTGCTTAAAGTGAACGAGTGAGACACGGGATGCTGGGCAGACGTTGCAGCGTTCACTGCGCCAGCTAGAGGTGGGGTATCTGAAGCTGGCTCGTGACCCGAATTTTCGCTCTCGACTCGAAGCAAGAAATCGGCCGAGAGACGGCTCGTATCTCGAAAAACGCGTTAGTTGGGACACTCGTAAGTCAAGGTACCACTGTGTATGTGTGTATATATAGTTCTATATAGTTGTTATCGCTACAGTATATATAGATATATGTAGATACACACACAAATAAAGTGTATTTAATGGTTGACCCATTGTTCCATATTACATGCTGTGATTTATCAGCGATACAAATGTAACGCATTTTATCTTTTATCACTATTATAAACAATACACACAATACTGATCGTGTATTGAGAGACATGTTATGGGCTCACCCTTCTTTAGTCATTTAGTCGCACAATATTGCTCCATTATTAATTTTTTTTTTATTAAGACCTTAACATATACTTATATAAATTTGGACCTGATTAGACCCTTAATCAAAAGTACCTTAATGACTGATAAGTTCTTTCTAAGTTACACATTTCACTGTCAGAATACTCTATTTACATTACTTAAATGGACCACATTCCCTGTATGTGTTTGCTAATGTAGAATGTAAGCTAAGATCGGGAACCGTGGGTAAATTCTTAATCAGGAAGTCACTGTGGCGATGGACATCTACTGGACATGGGAAGTTGGCGTTTTCTGAACTAAACGCAATTCTATATTTTTAGTGTTATTCTTATTTTTACAATTCAATATAGGATAAACACCACCTGTTTCGATAAAGCCTTTCTTTTGATCGTGTCACAATGTTTTAATGCGTGGTAGGTTTTTTTTGTAGCTTGTCCCTCAGGCTTTGCCAGCATGTAACATGCGCAAAGACTATTTTCCAATCCTAATGTAAAACAGGACCTTTGCCAAAACATCTTCAATGTTTTTTTTTTTTTATTTTTATTTTTTTTTATTTCTCTTTTTTATGTACTTTAGCTATTATTAAAGTCAATTAAAATAACCCATGGAGGAAGTTTGGCAAGCATCCTGACAATGTTTTCTAATTTTGGTATCTATTTTTCATACTTTTTTTTGGGGGGGGGGGGCATTAACATTACTTGGCATGTAAGCAGGAAATCGACAATTAACATTCAGTTGAATTCAGCATCTAAAACGCCTGTAACGTTTTTTGCGTTGGGTGTGTATGCTTTCAGTTGGTCAGAAAGCTGCTTGAAAGCTCTTGCACGGCTATGTAATTACTGACCTTTCCCTAGACATTTATCAATGCTCGCTTCTTAGGTTTCGTTTTACACCTCTTGAATTTCCGCCTCCGTGCCCCGTCATGTTGCCTTAGGGCTGCACGATTCTTGGTGAAACTGGAATAACAATCTTTTTGGCTCAGAATAAGGGTTGTTCTCCCAGTTGCTTGACCAACAGATTTTTTTTCTCCCTAAAGGATTGTTTGTGAATGACTGTCCCTCTTCATTTCCAACTACGGTGAAATCCTGAGCCAAAGTAACTGCTGCTTAGTACAGAACATTTAATTGTACCGTGGTACGTCCGGACCGAACGTGGCGACGGCGTCGAATACGACCGGAAGTCATTCATTTGTTTAAAGAGCCACCATTGGTTGCACGTTTTGAGCGGTGGAGAACGCTTGTTTTTAAACAGGAGTGTAATTCACTGGCTCAAAACATCTAGTAGTGAACCAGTAGCCGCCTACTTCGTCTACGTCACAGCGTTTCCACAAACTCCGACGTCGAATCTTGACGTCCTCGACGTGTCTGCTCTGAACGCACCATCAGGGAGCCAAAGAGTGCAGCGTGTCCTCCCAAAGTTAAAAGGAGAGCAGCATTATTGATGGCTGGTTAAATAATTACCTGTTGTTTCTGTTTTTCTGCCAAGAGCGACTCATAAGCCAGTCGTGGGTGAAAAAACGTTCTTGATAAACATGCTGTATGCGTAATGTGTCACTGATGAATTTTGAGCGAGGCGGCTCATGCAGCCGTGACTCACTCTCTTCATTCATTAATTTCCTAAGGTTTGTCATCGTCTGATGAGTAATTGGGAATTTAACATTCAGTACTTCGTGTTAAACATTTGTTGACCAATTGTGTGTCCTTTTTTCTTTGGCGCAACCTTGTCACTTGCTAGAACCTCTGCTTTTTAGAAGGGATCCGTCAGCGTCCTTTCGGATCTATTGTTCCCTGGGATTACCTTAAGAACACATTTATGTCACTGTGTCCCTTTTGGTTTTTGTCTCAAAGTTCATTGGGGTTCTTCACTTGCGTCTACATGCAGCTGTTTAAATTAGTTGCTAATATCCAAAGGAGATGAAGCTCACAACGGTGTGTGTTGGATTCTCTCGCCAGTTCTGCTGGATCGCATTTGTTTTTTGGTTATTTCCGGAGTCCAGCATGACACAGCTGCTGCCCTCAGTATTCACAGCCCGTCAGAGATGCTCCATGTGTGTGGGTGGGACCATCTCTCCCAAGTCGCTGAAAATGGAGGCACTCTTACATAACCTGAGCTTCATAAGCTGTTCTCTTAACCGAAGGTCCTTCTTGGTTTTCGCCATCTCCGAAGGTCCATTTAGGTTTTTCAATTATCATGCATGGTTCAAGTGGTACTCTCATGCATGTTCCTTTTTCAGCAGGTCTGTGGGAAATGCCTCCATTAGGAGTTGCCTTTCCATTGACCCCCATCCCCCCCACCCTCCGTCCCGCCATCATGTGCGCAGGAAGTTTTAGGGGAAGTAATCCGAACTCCTTTTTTTTTTTTTTTTCTTAAGAAAACAGACTGCATTTTTTCCTGCTCCTTCACACATTATCAGTAATGTTATCCTCCTCCGAGGACTCGGACCGATATCGTTTTTAGAGGTGCAAAAAAAAAGGTGTGGTGGTATTGTGCAATCCATTGCAGGAGGTTGTGTCTTTTTCAAGAAACTTTTCAAAAGCATTAATCAATAAAGTTATGTCTTACTGAAGGCAGCCCTCTTAGTTTTCGAGTTTGTGAAAGTGGGTGACTGGTTTGGAATAAGAAATGGCAAAAGTTTGGTATTCGGAGAGCTATTACTTGCAATTCCACAGCAAACTCTTTTTTTTTTTTTTTTAAGACTCCTGGTTAGGTCACAGAAACCCTTGAGGGGTAAATTTCCATTAGCACTGTTTGTGTTTTGGCATGGATTGGAAGCAGATGCTCTTAATGAATCTTTGACTTTCATCTTACTTGCTGTGTCTGTCTAAGGAAGCAAGCCAGAATAACACTGGCTTTAACAACAGGAACAGCTAAAGATCCCAGGCCTGGCCTTGAGCTACTGTAAATACAGGGATTTACAGGAAAGGGTCAGCGGGTTTAATATTTTCATTCTGTTTTCGGCGTCACACCACAGTCTGCTCGGAACCAAGGACTACTTTATCGACAAATGAAGTCTGAGGTGCTCTTGTCGACAGTTGGTGCTTTAATAAACAGGGGTTATTTCAGGAGCATGAGCGATGTCACAGGCGGGAGTTTCCTTTGGCTTCGTGAGTGATGGAAGTGTATCAGATGGGGATATGAAGGGGTATTACAGTTCGCATGACTGCAGTGTTGAGTAGTGGAGCTTGCGAGGTGGAGGGGGTACAAGCTGGTGTACAGGGTATATCTTTAGCCACACTGCTGCGCCAAAGCTGAGGTACATACAGCCTCTCTAACTCTGTTCACGTTAGAACAAGACAAAGTTCTGCTTATTGGTGAGTCTCCTCCGCTATCTTTATCGCAAATCTCGGTACACTGTCAGTTCCTTAAAGTGTCTGATCTATGAAATATCGAGTCTTGAAATGATGGTGAGAGAATGCCGGGGCAATGTGCCAAGAAAGCGGCTGGTTGAACTAGTTATTGTTGCAAAATAAACACTCTTTCAGTCTTTGCTACTTCATCTGCCTTCCTCGTGTTAGCATGTGTGGTATGTTACATTATTGCTGCTGTCATCGAGTGTCTCATGCTTTGCTTTCCCGCCTCAGTTTGACAGAAAGCCGCAATCATTCCGTGCTGCAAGGGTGACCCGAAAATGTCTTCTAACGGGGACCTGCAAGACTTTGGGAGCTATGACAGCTTTTGGGAGGTGAGAAGCCCCTTTCCAGAAACCACACACACACACACACACACACA
>JAOVYU010000004.1:5088371-5098371 GCA_025674565.1 Synodontis membranacea
TTAGAAAAATCATCCATGATGTTTTCTGATGGAGTAATTTTTTTGTATTATTATTATGATTATTTTTGGGGGGATCATGAATGAGCTGACGTTTATTTGATTATTAAAGCAACAGAATTCTTTCTGCTGATTGATATGATTTGACGTGGTCCTCCAGAGTGTATGATCAGAAGCTTGGTTGGGAGAAACAGTCCGTTATTCATAGCATAGAAAATCATAGAACGCTGTAATCGACCAATCAGAAGTCAGTATTCAATAAAGCAGTGTAATAAGTAAGGGATAACATGACAGACAGCAGTTATCCAAAAATAATACTCTTTAGGGAGGGATGTTGATCTGGCACAATGAGCAAGCCTTAATCCACTACTCCACTTCCCTTGAATTTTGTAAGAGGGTCGTTCTCAAATGCGGGCCAGGGTCACATCATAGCCTTTTCATCCTTTTGACCAAAATTCAAAAGCACAAAATACAATTCTGATACAAATCAAGTTTATTTGATTGAGAGATTCGCATTCCCGCCTTTATCATTTTGAAGAAGCCGAGATCAAAATGTTCAACGTTAAACAGACATCACTTGGTCCTTTTTCTCAGAGGAGTATGTTGTGGATATACAGTACAGTACAGTACACTGTCTTTGTAAAGTAACAGTCCTTAAACATGTATATAGCTCGTCTAGATTCTCAGTCGGCGAGAAGAGAAAAGTCAAGAGGATGTGTTCAGCATTGCGGAGGATTTCATTATTGTTCTTTTAATTTTGAGAAAAGGCGTAATATGCTAACTTTATCGGCATGGCCTTTAAGGAAAAATGTAAAACTGGAATACAAGTTTTACAAGACATAGCAATGCACATGCAATATGAACAATCAAGACAGGAGATGAGATTTAAACAGGTATATATACATATATGCATATAAACATATGCATACACACACGCACACACACACACACACACACACACCACAGTACAAAGGAGTCAATCATCAGGAACCACCTCTGAATCAAACCTCTTGTGATTTGAGCCCACCCAGTCAGATAAATCTAAGAAAAAAGTAGAATCATTTAAAAAAAACAACAAAAAAAACAACATACGTTTTGAATTGTTAAGGCCTCTTGAGCTGCAGATATTGTGTCCACTATGTTCTACCACAAAAAAAACATCAGTTATGTATACATACGGTATGCATTAAAAGACAGCAGACATCATTTCAGAGGTAAAAAAAAAAAAACATTCATGCACACACACTAATTCTTTGTTTTTATATTTTAATGCCGTCTCGTCTATTATACCCCTTGAAAGATATTACGTCTGTTTTTTACTGAAATGTGTTCAAAAGACCAAGAAGGAAATACCAATTTTCTCTTTCTTTACCAAAGTACGACCGAGTGATCAGCGGTAGGTTAATGCACTGCAGCCATTTCCTATTCCAAATTTGCTATCAAAAGTGCAAATTGATCGGTTACTCCTGTAATTCACAATCAGTCAGTTACGTTTTACAGTAAATGTAAAGGGGCCAGAATTCTTTATTTCTCAGCTTTATACAATACTATAATTTTCATTCGCTAGCAAACACAAAAGGAGCACGTTTCATTACCATTCATTTTCCAGAACTGAGGTTTTGCCAGAGCATTACGTTGCACAGATACGGCGTTAAGACTTTACAAAACATCTATTAGATGAACAACAACTGTGGACTATATTGTGTAATTGTAATAATTACGGCGTTCTGGGAGGTGCGGTTTAAATAAAATCAATATAAAAGCTCTGAAAAGTCTATAAATGAGACAAACGTCAACAACGACTACATAAAAAAAATTTTTTCTCATGACGCACAAAAGGTAAATTAGTAAAAAGCTTCACAATTTGCATATTGATAAAAACAACAACAACAAAGTAACCTAGTTTACAAAGTGACCTAGACAAAAAGAAAAAACTAAGCTGCAAGGTATATGGCAGTCTTGGGAAATCCCTTGAGATCATAGTCAGGAAGTCTCTGTGGATGCCTCTGACTCCAGACAGCGAGCTGCACTTCTTATACCACCTACCACTTCACCTTCTACCATTGTAACCTTCACACTATCACACGAGCTGGCTCATCTCGATTCGTCTGATGTGCCGTAGAGATAGGTGCATTCCTCCCCACTTTGCACAAGTACTAGTGGTTGTTAATTTGTACATGCGAAGGAGGTTGTGACTGGGCACTGGGCTTGCCCTTTCGCTTGGCCAAATGCCTCCGTCCCTGTTCCTCCTTCATAAAGAGCTCCACGATCAGGTTCTTCTCCTTGTGCATTTGCAAGCTGATGTCTTTGGGGATGTCTGGGATTAGCCAGTCCACAAAGTCACTCATTAGCATCACCATGTTCTGCAAAGACAATGAGTTCATTGATGAAATCAGCTAGGGAAAAAAAGCACACCATTTCACATTTTTTTCCCCTCTGAAACTAGTTGGGTTGAACCCTTTTCAGTCACCTGAAAGACGATGACAAACGCCAACCGTGCCGCCAGAATATTCCAGAATTCTCTTGACAGTTCATACGGGGTATTTGACCACGGGGAATCTCTGTAATCTTTATACCTAAGGATAGAATTCACATGATTAAGAACAGAATAAACTTGCTTGGTGTCGGTAATTAGTTATATAATATGATGTAAGGTGGCTCAGTGGTATAACGATCAACACTGTCGTCTTACAAGCAGAAGGTTCTGGGTTTGGACCTGCTATCTGATAGTTGCTCAAATCTGTGTTAGCCCTGTGATAAACTGGCGATCTGCCCACTGTGTATCCCGCCTCTCGATTGGTTCCGGCTTACCTGCAACCCTAGATCCAATCCAAGATCTGCTTTGGCATAGCACAGCTGCCCATTCGCCCCAGGATTATAGTCAATGAGGTAAGCCAGAATAGGTTTCAAGAGCTTCCCTGACTTTAGGTGACCCCTCTGGTGTGGTACTTCTATAGTGGTCACCCTACATCGGAGTTACCAACATTGAGCTAGCCAGCTATCATGGTTATGCAAGTAATGGTAATCTACTTGCATATCAGTAGCTCCTCTTAAGCAATGCCTAATTAAATTTTCAAATTTGTTCATTACCTTAAGCGAACAATTTTATTTCTACATAGTCAAACATGGACAAAAGTGAGGAATGATAATATTTTTCACCCCGCCTAGTCCTCCGAACACCAAAGACTCTCCCACAGAGGGAAACAATGACTGGTACAAAGCACTGACACTGAAGACTCCTTCCATAAAGATTCATCATATCAACAACGATCCACCCATCTCTGTTAAATTTTTTATATTCACGTTTATTATTAGGCTAAAATTATACCAAGCATCCTTTATGCAAGTCCCTGTCGTGTACTTGTGTGTGATGGAATAGAACAAACCCGTGATTTGAATTACAGCCAGGATATAGGAAATAAATCAGCACCTTCTGACCAATCAATCAGAATCGTAAACTTGACCACGACGTAATGAAAATTCGAATAGCATAAACTGTTGTGGTAGGGAAAAAAAATACAATGAACACAGCATGTGTAATACCAAAACAGAGCAACTGAATGATTTCTGCCGGCACCTGCAAACTTCCACTTTGTGGCCCAGGAACATCGGCTCTACCGGGTCCGTGTTCGGCTGAAAGTCCGTGACGTTAAAATAGGAGAGGGTGTGGTTGACGAAGCCGTGAAGCGTTCCGTCAGGACTGTACACGTACTGATAAACCAGTCTGGGGATGAAATCCGATGTGAAGGAGATCACGAACGCCTGAGGAGAAACAAACCAAAAGTAAGACTCCTGAGAGCACTGGAAATATATTAAACATAATTACTAGATTGTTGCATAGGTTCGTGGCCTAGTAAATATCTTTAATTATTGATCAAACCGCCACCCCCCCATAAAAGCATGTATTTTAGGTAGGTTATCTATCAAGCACAGAGCCCAGCAAGATTCACCTTTGTTACGAGCCGTGTCAAACGCCGAACAATAAATTTAACTGAAAATTAATAATAATAATAATAATAATAATAATAATAATAAATCAACGAACTACGATCATCCAGCAGCCATTCACAAAAAAAAAAAATCATCCTCCTTCATAATACGCAAGGCCACATTTTGCAAAAGTGACAAAAAACACAATTTTAAGCCTTGGGTGGAAAGTTTACCGCATCCGGCCTACTCTCCGGACACAGCGCAATCGGATTTCCACTTGTTTAGGTCGCTGAACCATACACTCACTGGATAACATTCCAAACAAAACTGAGAATATATGAAATTGCACAGATGAATCCATTTCCTCAAACCCCCAAATCCTTCTTTCGTGATGGCGTTCATTCTTTGCCAGATAAATGGCGGAAAGTCATAGAATCGAACGCTGATTTCTTTGAAGGCTAACTCTATGTACTACTTCAGAAAATCGCAAGCAAATTTGCTCCAAAAGGCCACGAACGTCTGCACCACCCTAATAGAAACAACTCTTTTCCGTTTCAGTTTCTGATTAGAAACCACAAAAGAATTTAACAATAGCTAGATCTGACCACTTTTATGACACAAAATTTGCCTTTGAGCAGAAGCTTGTTTCGGACACTTTAATGACAGAAGACGTAAACTTAAGGACTTACGTTCACTATGACTGCCACTTTGCTCAGTCCTCTCAGAAGGTTGTACCAGATGCCTAGAGAAGAGAGTGATTGTTTTGACATAAGGTGACTTCTTAGCAGCTAAGTTCTTAAAAGAGATCATCCTTTTCATTTTTGATCTTTAATACATCTTACTATCAGAGTATTGCCACAAGGTGGTGTTCAAGTCTAGAAATGGATTGTTCGAGAAGATTCAGCTTGCAGACTTAATTACATGTGAAAACGAATGGCGGAGGAAATAAGATAAAGATAATAAAAAAAAAAAGACACCTGAAGTTTCCGTTGCTATATTAGGACTAGTATTTAATCACGTCATTGACTCGTGTGAATCTATACTGATTGAAGTATGTCCAGTATATGGCTTGTGTTATATGATTTATGATTACTGACTAAGGATAGACGAGATGATTAGGCTTAAAACCCAAAATAAAGACGCAGGCAACAATTGTGCAAGACGCTCTTCCGTCTGTGACATTTAACCCACCATCTTGTGTTGATACTCAACCGTTTCCTTCGGTCCACATTTGCAGTACTTCACTCCTACCTTCGCTGTACTCAGCTGAAAGGAAAGGACAAATGACGGAATGGCGGCATACAGATACTAACCAATGTCTTTAGCCTGAGTCGCAATGGGCCGTCTGTACTCGGCGACAAATTTCTTGGCGTCCAGGCGGATCTCGATAACGTTGTTCAGGAGCGCAAACAGAGGAGCCAGAGGGAAGGAGGCCACGAACAAGGTCACCATTCCAAACTGGACCACTAGATGATGAGGACAAAAACATATAAACATCTTGTGTGATGAAGCTTAATCAAGGACTTCCAGTGAATAAACGCTCGCAAAAAATAGCCCGAGGATCCGATCCAGAATACATCAAGTACAGTTTATCAGATGACTGGGGCAAGAGATCAAAAATGTTACAAGGCCAAGTCAACAGATTCCCACAACACTTCAGATGCAACTTGACATCTGCTGGAAGCATTCTTTTAGCTCGCCGAGTGGTTTCTACTGCTCATGCTTGTAATCACACACCGCTCTGCTGGACCCAAAACGCCACTCTCTTAGCAGAAGGCCAGCCCACGCTGCCGCAGAGAGAGAGAGAGAGAGAGAGACAGAGAGCGTGTTGAGCGAGAAAGCTGCTCGGATATTCCACAACCTCGCTTTTTTACAGAGCTAGTAGTAAGCAGATGGCATCTGCTGACTGGGTTAGATAACATCATCCAAATCGGCTCAAACATAAAGGACAACTGAGGACAGACTGAAGAGATTATGCGCTGTACATACATGGCCTGTGTTTCATAATAATAATAATAATCATCATCATCATCATCATCATCAATATAAAAATCTACACTGATAAGGAAGGAGGATCTGATCCGTCATCATATAGGAATAATGAGGTTTGGGGAAAATCTCTAGAAACGTATTTGTCCGTACTGCAGTTGTTTCTTGTGCCTGCGTGCATGCGTGTGCGTGGGTGTGTGGTGACTCACTCATCTCCATATACTCTGGATTAAGGCCAACATAGGGGTCGAGGAAGTGGTCTTTCTCATGTCGGGCCAGGGTTTTGTAAAACTCCTCTTCTTGTTTAGCGTCTCTCTTTGACTTACGACGGCGAATCAGTTTCTTCAGTTTTCTGCAACGTGGAAACGTACAGATTGTTTGCATGGCTATATACAGTTCCACTTCATTATGTAAGGAATTAAAAAAAAAAAAAAAAAAAAAAAAAAAAAAAAAAACACATGGGGTGCTGTTATAGAAAAAAGAAAAAATGAATGGGGTAGTGTGAGGTTACTGTTACCAACTTGAAGCTCATTACTTTCCCACAACTGCAAGTTTGATTCGTCTTGTGGCACAGCAAATTGCCACTGATTACAATTCTTAAATTCATTAACGAATGATGCGTCATACTTCCCAAGGCATGATAAATAAATATGAAATAAAACTCCACCATTTTAACGATTAGACATTTTTCTTATCTCATTTTTAATCATTATATTCAGGCTTTAATAATGTGATCATCGTCAAAGTCTCTGTCATGAGTCGTTAACATAAATATGATAATAGAAATTATATGTTATAGAAAATATTTAACTATGGAAAACGAATGTGTCATAATCAATTTCAAATTCAATTCAGTTCACTGACTTCCATTTGACAAGGCAGAGTCGTTGATGTGAAACGAACAATGTGGTGGTGGGCTGAGAGCGTACGTTCGCATGGTTGCGTATATACTCACGGAATGCCAATCTCGAACAGATTGTTCTGGATCAGCTGCTTGCCAAGCATGGTGATGCACAGCTGAATACACAGCTCCATCAGGCAGCCGGCGTGAGCACACTACAGCAGGTGCAAAACAGACAAATCACGGTCGCTCAACAAACTGTGACACTAGCATGTACTTATTTCAAAAGGTGCGACACGGTTAACTCCTCTGTTCAGGTGCATTTTTCTACCGCAAATGCCAAAAGCTTGAAATAGTTGTACGAATAAGCTTAAACAAACACACACCTCCTCCATTCGGTAATTCCCGACGACGTAGAGATAGTTGCCCGGCCGGCCAATGAGCCTAAAGGTATTGCAAATAAAGTCAGAGTTAGAAATGTTTACCAGACATCACAGTAATGCAGACCCACCAACTGCGAAGAGGAATAATGCACCATCCTGCTGTACGTTTTCAATATTGTCTCTCCACAAACCACCTGTCTATAATAGAATCTGGCACGTAGGGTTAGGAGTAGATACAAGGGTTTTTTTTTTTTCATAACCAAAAAACAAAAGCTGCCTCTCATCTGCTTTAGTTATGAAACTTAAAATGTTTGCTTATAGGTTAAAGCAGAAAAGTATACTCATGTAATGCAATTAATAATTAAAAAATGTATTTAATTCCATTTTCCTGGATAAAGAGCAATGGCGCATCTTTCACTTGAGAAAATCGAGGAGAAAAGCAGCAGTCAATATTCCATGGCTAAATTCACAGATTCATATGGGATCGGCTCATCTGTGGTTTTTATTTTGCCATTTTTTTTTTTTTTTAGAGATAATTCGCAGTGGTGTACGCTGAATTTAAAATGCAAAGGCATGAAGGTTCGCAAGTTTGCATATACATACGTCACACAGCTGAGGTCAGAAGTTTACATCAGTCAGAGCTCGTCATGGGCATGAATGTTTTGGCAATACCGGGCTTTCAGTGATTTTATTTATTTTTTTTTTTCACTTTTCTTTTTCTAGGGAATGATTGTATTGTATGTACGGAACATGCAACTTTAACAGAAAAAAATAAGTTTTAATTTATTTTGGGTTTTCCGAACTCAACACGGAAATCAATCAAAATTATACATACAGGGACAACAAATATACAAAGATCCACTTTGATTATTTATTCAGCGGTGACGAAAGTTCCGAAATGTCTTTTAACTCACCAAGGCCTCTTCAGTTCCTCTTAAGCCTTGTTCACACTACATGATCCTGAAAATCACTGGATCACTGGACTGTTCACACTACACCACCTCGAGACTCCCGATCACGAGTCAGACAGTCGCGTAGCGTGAACAGAGCGGCGACAAGGGGTCACCAGTTATATGATCTTTCTGCGCGACTGGTCCGTCTGGTCTACAAAATAACATTCCGTCACGAAAAGTCAGGTGGGGACTGGCACGGGAAATGACACGACGCTCATGTGAAGCAGGAGTTTCAAAATGAACATCCAACAAAAACAAGCACTTTGACTTGGTTTGTTTGACAGCACTCGTCAGATTGGCCAACACACAGTACAACAGGACGGTCCAAGGAGCTCAGTGCAGATCGATCTTGAAGCCATTTCTAGACAAGCGCAGATTCCACGATCATCAGTTCAAACAACTATTCGGAATTACAGGTTACTGGGAGGTGTATCCACTTTGCCAAGGTATGAAAGAAGACCCAAACTGTCACCCTCAGCTGTAATTCTTCCTCCGAAAAACAACAGCTAAAAAAAAAAAAAAAAAAAAATCGCCCAATATTGCCATGACATTCATGCACATGACGAGTGTATGTAAACTCCTGACCTCAACTGTATACAGTAGTACGGCTTAACAGCACAATGTATGGGGGTTCAATTCAAATCAATTAAATTTTATTTGTATAGCACCTCTAACACTGGACATCATCATAAATCAGCTTTATATAAAACAAAAGCAGCTTTACCCAAAATGCAGGAGCTGTATGGAGAAAATGTGTTACTGTAATTACGGCACATGCTTTCTGGTTATAACTATGTGTTTGGCTGACAGAAAAAAAAAAAAAAACATAAGCGATTGCTCTGACCTGCCTCTGAAGAAAGCCAGGTAGACTATTGGAGTGAAGGCGTTGGCAAACTTCAGGACGAAGGTCTTGAAAATCAGCCTCTCCTCAAAGCTGTTGTCAGTTTTTGGCACCTCTGATGAATGTCAAATGAGAGAACATAAAAAGCCCGACTTCAAAGAGAAGCCCAAGTCATTCTCACTTTCAAGTCAAGTCCAATGTCAAGTCTGAGTCACCCTCCTATTCATTACAACGGCGACTTAAAGGTTAAGTAAAGTTTAAAGTTAAAGGTTAAAGTTTTGTTCTGGGAAATTTTTTTTTAACGATTTTATAAAGATGTAACTTTTTTCCCATGCGGTAATTACCCTGTGTACTGTACGCCACTGGAGATCACACGTGTCACGATTAAGCGGTGGGAAGTTTTTCTTTGAGTTTTGCTACTACTATTCCAAAAAAAAACTCTCTACATTCTACTCATTACATTTTCCAAACATCACATATTTATCAGGGAGCTTCAGGGAGTCAATCTGCATCAAAGGTTCGTCAAGATGTTATGGCAAGAAGCTAGGTGTATCCAGCATTAGGATTCAGCCAGCTATTGAGTTATCATCATGCCAGTCAATCTAATGTGAGAGATTATTAAATAAAGATGTAGTTACCCTCAGTGAATGCATCCTCACTTCATGAAAAAGGGCACTAAATGACTGAAGTCAGTGTGTGATTTGAAACTTTTTTTTTTTTTTTTTACTTTTGGGAATCTTCTGCGTAGTTTTATGTTCTTACTTTAAGTACAGTGAAGTTCTACTTTGATATCAGTGAAGGATTCGAAGCTCGTGGATTTATTTAGCCGTGTACTGATCAGGATCTTCTATATGATCTTGAGTTTAGAATTAATTTTTGATCCTGTGCTACAGAAACAGGAGGTTTTTTTTTTTTTCTCCTGAAAAGATACTATAGTGAGGCTGACGGAATTTGAGAAGGACTCGACGAATCACGTCACTATAGCCAGCTGCCAAAAGAAAGAAACCTCAAACTCACCCAGAACGGTGAGCCAGCGCGCCACCTTTCCGTAGATCTCGTCCATGAT
>JAOVYU010000004.1:5111599-5122875 GCA_025674565.1 Synodontis membranacea
CGACAAAATCTGTAGTGGTGAAGAGCTGGACCATTGGCATCATCAACCGGGCTGTACAGCTACTCATAATCTCTTACTTTGTTGGGTGAGTCGACTTTGTAATGTTTTCTTAGTTGAGTTGTGTATATTTAATTTAATTCAATTTCCATACCTTTCTATCGTTTGGTTCGGCGTCAACACCATCTATGTCTCCCTGTAATAGGGACGGTATATTAAAACACATTCAACTCAACTGTATTGCTATTATGCACAAACACAAGTATACAATATAACAAATTGATGTTTAGCCAGTCTCAAGTTTAAACATATAACAAGTGCTAGTGCAAATAACATTACACACAAGTCAAAGAATATTAGGCGAGTAGCAGCATGAGACAGGACAGTACACAGTACGCCTTGAAAAAAAAAGTTACAAGCTGTAATTAAATAGTTTGCAACATTACTTACATCATGTAAAGGGTAGGCTGATGTATAAATTCCACGAGCAATGAGTGTGTTAATGCCTACAGATATGACATTTGAAGAAGAAGAAGACAGCTTTATTTGTCATATATACATTACGGCACAATGAACAAAGTTTCTTCCCCGCCTGTTAATTTGGGTCAGAGTGCGGCACCAGCCATGATATAGCACACCAGGAGCAGAAAGGGCTAAGGGCCTTGCTCAAGGGCACAGCAGTGGCAGTTTGGAAGTGCAGGGGCTTGAACCCTGACTGTCTGATCAGTAACCCAAAGCCTTAACCAATGAGCCATGGCTTGCCCCTGTTTGAAAAACACACACCAAATCAAATTCTTTCCAAAAATATTCTTGTTTTATCTTATAGAACAAAGTATTATTGACCTTTTGTGCTAATTAAAGGAAACCACCACCCATTGAAATATTAGCATGATGTTAATGATGTTTTTTAGTGTTTTGTTGGCTCGACGCTGCATCTTTGTTATTTTCACAAGAAGCTAGTGGCTGTGTGCTTCTGCAATGGGTTCGTATAGAAAATACCACGATAGCAAATAATTCAACAATCTCAATCTCAATCGGAAGTGTTAACAGATAGATTTTCCTGCTCCTCTCCTGTTGAACATCTTACAGCGATGTTACTACCAGCTCATACTAATGAGAAGACCAATGTAGAAGTGGTGGAGGCAACTAAAGTTAGACTATGCTGAAGTTAGTTCTATGCCGAGTTCGTCTCTGCCAGTTAGCGATCTATGAGATGATGAGCAGGACGGCGTAGGTGACGGCATCAGATGGAAAGGTGAAGCTTTGGGGGCTGATCTGTTTGAGCAGGGTGCACGGACGATCTATAGAAGTGATATAGATTGACAGACTAAACTACTAAAGCCCTGGCGCATTGCTGTGTTTAACCCCCCACCCAAAAAAAAAAAATCACATGTTAATTATAAAGATTAATATGCAAGTCATTTCGGGTGGATGTTTCCTTTAAGGTTTAGCACACACTACAGTATATGGGCTGTGGTGCATTTGGAAGTACTGTATCTGGAAGTGCACGAGCAAAGGATTGAGGCACAAATCCACATCTCCACTTCATTTTTTTCCCCTCTCCGTATTGCTTTTACTGTATATGAGGTCTTTGTGCTATTGATCAATCGGTGAGGTGATAGGACGGTACGCTTTGCAGACTGCGGCCATCTCCTGAAACTTTACTTGTGAAATGGAGAAGAGATGGATAGGTGCTTTTCGGGAATGAGATTATAGCACTTACCCATGATATCCTTCACTCCTATGCACTTTATTCGTTTTATGATCTCACACACCTGAAATGGGAGAAAGTGCACAACAGACAGGAACGACTTTCAGTACACTCACTGAGTTTTCAGAACGAGTGTCTTATGCTTGCGTTTTATCTTTGTACAATGTGTGCAACAATCATCATGCTGTTTTTTATTTATTTATTTATTTTTAATGGCACATCAATAAGAAAGAAGAGGAAAGGACAGTAGCGGTTATACTGATACTCACGATCGAGGCACGGATTTTGCTGCCGAAGAAGGAATCTCTGTCTGAGAGATCAAACCTGTGACGAGAGATGCGATATTAATGGGAAAGTTTTATTCCGCTTACAGTCTTGTGTTCCATGTTAAGCCATTTATAGGCGGATTATAGTCATTGCATAATCCTACCTCTTCAACAAAGACACGTTAAGACAGAAGCGGCTCGTGAGCATAGGTTTGGTGGGGGCAGAATAGCATTAATAACGACGCAGACTGAATCGAAACGAATGAAAGTCACGCCGCTGTCGCACTTGATTTATGCCACAGGGAGTTATCCCTGAATTTTTAGAGCAACATCGTTACAGGCATTCGAGAGTAAACAACATACCACAATCTAGCAGCGTCTTCTGAGCAATTTTAGACTTGCCTTTGTTTGCCTGTGGCAAATATAATAGGTGTGTTTCTTGAAGTGATAATATTATCAACCAGAGTTGAACGTTTCCAGCCCAACCACATCTCAATATGCAAACTAGTCCCAAAAACTTGGCACTGAAAAGAAGGAAATAAATTTTGTTTTTCCCAGCCTTTGTCTTGGAAACAAGTGAAAGTTTTGCACGCACATTTCTGATTTACTGACATTATCCACACTGCAGTTCTCTTCCCCCCCTTTATCTTTGCAATTTATCACACAACAGAAATTTACATCATACATCATTAACTCTGTCTGCAACAACGCTGCCTTGTTTTTTGTGCAAATGCATTAGATTAATTCTGATAATTTGCTTGTAATGAAGGTCTTTGGGGCCCACTAAGTACTTTTAAAACTAGACCAAAATGGTGTAAAAACGTGTGCTCTGGCAACCCTGTCATTAGCTAATCCTAATCCGCTGAAAATGTCTATGGTGCATGGACTGGGCAGCGTGATTCATGCCCCATTGGCAGTCTATTAGCGCCCGCTGCAGTTCCTATTCCGACCACTAGGTTAAAAACACCTCTATGAGATGGTTCAGATGCTTCCGCGGGATTTCTTTTATGAGCAAAGCAATGGAAATATTGCCTTATATCTCTGAAACACTTTTAAATATTTGGTCACTCAAACGAGATTTGTATTTTGAATAAATTTTACATTTAAAAGGGCTTTCTACGGATCCCTTTGTATTTGTTGAACAGCCACCGCTCTGCGAGAACAAATTTTCATTTTGTTGCTCAGCAAGCTAGAAATCTTTCTTTCGAAAAGCCACAATCTCACTGCCTTATCACCATGTCAGGTACAGAGTTTTACTCACAAGTGCTGTTTTTCCCTGGAGAATGGATAACTTATGTGCTTCTCGTTCTGGGGAGTCTTCTGCTCCACTTGCGGAGTCAGTGGCGCGGACAGTCTTGTGAGAAACGCGTTTATTGCGCGTATACCAAAACTCGGTTGCTTGACTTCATATTTCTGAAAATTTGCAGAAAGGACACTAGTTGTTGGAAGGCACCATGTGACCACTGGTAACCTGCTATCTAAGTCGTTGCAGAAGGGGAAAACTGACGTACTTTTTTGGTGGGCATCTTGAGCTTCATGAACTCTGCTTCTCGACAGAGAACTTGCCAGGGCGCGTGGATCTTCAGAAATCCCACATCCGGAATTTTAGCCTGAAAAAAAAGACACCACGGCAAAAAAAAAAAAAAAACAAAGAGCACCTTTGCGTTATTGCTACTGAACTCCAGTGGCCTGTGCGGTAGAGCAATTAGGACGATAGCCTGGAACGTGATACATCGGTTAATCTGTGTCTGATGACCCATCGGCACAAGGAAAAAGAGCAAACGAGAACAAATCCTGCAGTGTGTATGAGGGAGAATGGGAATTCATTTAGTTATCTCCAGCTGGAGGGTGTGTTATGTAAGATTATATTCATGCCCCACTCTTGGTGTAACTGCCAGCCCACACATCAAGTCTGACCCTGTCTGTACAAACGCAACACTGCATTCTGTCATCTGAAGCACGAGTTCTCAGACTTTTTGCAGCAAGAGATCCTTTGCTGTGAATAATATTTACACCCCCCCACCACCACTATAATCCAACTATTTGAATTTACATTTATAAAATAAGATCTTTAATATTTTTTCCAGGCCTTTTATACCTGAAATTTCGACAAGCTGAACTCCTTAGTTGGCGGTTAAACATGTCGTACGGTTTATCCGTGTACAGATACAATTCGTGTGGTGGAGAGTCTGCGAAACAAGTTCGACTGTTCCACGGATAAGGAATCTAATTTATCAGATCTGAATTTATTGATACTATTCCAGTAAGAGAAACCAGAAGGAAAACTGAGAAGGAGGGAGGGAGGGAGAAGGAGAGAGAGAATAAGCAGCATCATAATCATTCTGCATATCAAGTTCGAGCTTCAGAGTGCACTTAGTCTACTAACTAATCATGTAACATAGTTGACTGCATTGTCGGCTAACTGTTCACTCATTAGGCCCTGCTGTCATTCCTTGATGACTGCTAGCATTAATTACAAACCAAACCCATTCCAGTGTAACTGGAGGTTAATACAGTGTCATCTGCAGCTTGTTGGTGCTGTATAAACAAATATGACACACCAAATCAAATGCAGGCAACGGCAATAAAGATGAAATGGAATGCAAAGTGGAATTCTTTTCAAAACTTCGATTACTGCTTAAGGAAATAAGATGCGCAAGTATGACTGGAAAGAGGCATAATTTAATATACTAATTTAATGAACTGTTCAGCTATTCCTTTAAGGCAATAGGATTTATGGATATAGCCTCTGCAACGCAGTGCACTACAGAAAATGTCAAAAATTGGCTAGTTAAAATATCTCAAACGTGGTCGAAATGACCTTGCACGTCCTATTAGACACCAAATCTGAGACTGTTAAAAATGTTTCTCGACTGGAACTGATTTATTTCAAGATGTCTTTGTTAATAAACATTATCTGTAAATTCATCAAGATAATGACACTACTATTTTTTATTTTTTTTTGGCTGTGTGTCCTGTGTGGCAGTTACAGGAAAACAATCAGCGACAGCGTGGCGTGACATGATGCTTTTCGTCCAAAAACGAGACATCCTGAAATGCTTTATTCCTCGTACAACACGGCATACAATTTTTTTTATTTATTAAAGAACGGCACTTTATATCCATATATTTACGTCCTATATATATTTGTCAGTGAAACAAGTTAACTCATTTTATAGCAACTATAATCAGTTGTTCCTTCGCGAGTCTCTCATTTTTTCTCTCGCATAAACATAACAAGACGCAAGAAAAATACAGAAATCATATATAATAAAGAAATCGTGAAGCATCCATCCCGGAGATGTTCCTATGTTTGATGACTTCATGTCACAGCTTCATCGCCAACTATTACACTGTTACAAAGCTCTAACCCTACATCTATTTATGAGTCGACCATACTAGTAATTGTAGGTATCGTAGATGCCATACTTTATTAGAAAGTACACAATCTAAACAGGAATATAAACCTTGATCTATGGTCAGAGCTGCTATTAAAAATTAATCGACACCTTCTTACCGATTCGAATTGAGCATTCAACAGCGCTGTGATATTAGAAGAACAATGTTAAACAATGGACACTTTCTACCATTGCGTAACGTGGAAGGAGATGGGGGCTCGAAAAATGGTTTAACTTAAAAAAAATAAAAAAAATACAAATAAAAATAAAAATCTTGAGCAGAATATAAGATGTATACTCACATCCTCCTCCCTCTCCAGCTGAAGTCCCATGTCCATAAGCTTCTGTTCAAACTCGTCTCTGTAAATGTGCGCGTTACTGGCGCTCTCGGGGTCATGATGGGTGGAGTCGGCCCTTTTGCGTCTCCCAATGCAGCTCAGACTGTCTTTCAGGCTCTTGAAGGTACTAGAGGAGTGGTGGCGTGCACGCTGTAGTTTTTCTACAGGGTAGGTTAGGATGTAATCGATGCGCCTCTGGCCGTCCTGGAAA
Source organism: Synodontis membranacea (assembly GCA_025674565.1). Lineage (NCBI taxonomy): Eukaryota > Metazoa > Chordata > Actinopteri > Siluriformes > Mochokidae > Synodontis > Synodontis membranacea. Next base: position 5,117,521 of record JAOVYU010000004.1, read on the forward strand.
AAAGGCCCGAGGTTGGAATTCTCAGGCTCCTTGGTCGCACTTTGACTTTTCAGAAGCTGTGGGCAGAAGGAAAATAGGTGAAACTTGGTGAGGGAGTATCTATCCATCCATTATCTATAGTTCTTATTTGTTAAGGGTCACGGGGGGAGCTGGAGCCAATCCCAGCTGACTTTGGGCGAGAGGTGGTCGGGTCAGTAATCTATCGCAGGGCTAACACAGAGATGAGCAACCATGTCTTTGGGCTGTGGGAGGAAACCGGAGCACCCAAGGGAAACCCATGCAGGCATGCAGAAAGGCCCCAGCCGGCCATCAGGTTCGAACCCAGAACCTTCATGCCGTGATGCTACAGTGCTCACAGCACAACACCGCCGTGCCTCCCTGGTGAGGGAGTACGTTGAGAAATATCTCACACATCCAAGTCCTATGTTAAATTGCTGTCCCGGTTGCGAACCCTACATGATTCGCAACCACATTGAAAACATTAGCAAACCTTTACCTTTCCCCAACTGACCTCTCCTCCCCTGTTAAATCTATGTGGCAAAATTAAACAGCTCCCTTCCAGCTGGGTGTGGAGCTCATTTCTGAGCTGTAAAAATATCAACAGAAGCCAGAACACATGCAAAACACCCACTAGATAATCACCCACCCACCGCCACATCACGGCTAACAACTGGGGCTACTAACACGGGCTTCTTCCAAGACACGTCAAGCCAACCACTGCGTCTTTTAGAACTGCTGCTCATGGTATTTCACGGGGCAGTGTAACAAACTCTATGAGGAAATCTTCTGTATGCACGAGCTCACCAATACACACGATTGGCTAGTGTCTCTGTGATTGACAGGGGGAGAGTAACACCAGCCCGCCCACACAGACAGCATGGCCAAGTTGATTTTTTTGGACTCCTGGCTATAGATAGCTGCGTCACCGTCAAGATTCAAATTTGCAATTTCCTGATGATCAGGAGAATTTTTTTCCTAATGTATCAGTTTAATCATACAAGAATTGTATGTCTAAAACCCCGACACCTTTAATTCAGGACTGGACCCTGCTTACGGTTTTGGCAAATGTTCTTGCCAATTTAAATACAATTTTCAACTTTTTTCTAAAATTAATAACGGAATAAAGTGAAGACAAATTGACAAATTCCTTGATGTGATCTATTAGGGTGTTGCACAAAATTCATGGCCTAGTAAACAGGTCAAGAACTGGTTCACTGTTTTGAACAGGTGAAATTGAGCTGGATGATAAGGCAAGAAGTGGTAGACCAAAGGAAATGGAAGACGAGGAGCTGCAGAGACTGTTGTATGGAGATGCGACACAATCGACTCGAGAGCCGGCGAGACGTTTGAATATGGATCATTCTACTGTTCTAAGGCGTCTGAAGGCAATGGGAAAGATTCTGAAAGTTCTGGCAGGTGGGTTCCACATTCACATTCAGAGAGAAATATAACTCAACGGCTTCACACCTGCATTACACCTTTATTACGAGCTGCTCCGTCCTGGAGAAACTGTCAAACGCTGAACGTTACAGTGATCGAATGATCAAACTAAGTGAAAAAAACAACAACACATCAACGAACTAGGATCATCCAGTGGACATTCACAAAATAAAATCACCTTCCTTCATGACAAAGCAAGGCCATATACTGCAAAAATGACGAAAGACAAGATTTTAAATGTTGGATGGGAAGCCTACTCACCGGACAGAGTGCCATCGGATTTCCACTTGTTTAGGTCACCGCAACATATACTCACTAACGTCTCAAAACAGTCGAGTATATACGAAATTGCATAGATGAACTCTTTCCCTCAAAACCTGAATCCTTCTTTTGCAACAGTATTCATTCTCTGCCAGATAAATGGCAGAATCTCAAGTCATAGAGTCTAATGGCGATTACTTTTAAGACTAACTCTGTGTATTATTTTAGAAAATTTGTTCCAAAAGGCCACAAAATTATGCACCACCACTAATATTAAACCTGACGATCATCTAACAAGATGTCCTGAGTAGAGGCAGACCTACAAAACTTGAGGTCACAGAGAAACCAGCATGCACCGTTTGACATGCATGACTCTGGCTTCAAGAACAATGAAACTTTTATTTATTTTTTTAAACATACATACATCATACACCTTATTTACTTCTCTGAACAAAAAAAAAAGCACTTTGTACGTCGCTCTGGATGAGAGCTAAATGCCTTAAATGTAAATGTAATGTAAACAGGAACAAGCGGCAGGTTTGTTGGTTTAAGGGATGAGACTCCATAGAACAGGCTAGATGTTTACTCTCTAAATTGGTTGTTTGTTCATTGAGCTTTACTATGGCTTTTATTCTTTTAACTGCTAACCTACAAACCTGTCCAGGAAGGGCCAAGGAATGTCCTTAATCTAATCCTTAATTTACAAAAGAGAATTTGTGGGCTAGCACACAAGCATGCCTATAAAAAATAATAGGTGTATGCTGACAGGTACACACTCAAGTCAATATTTGCCTCTGGATAATGAACTGTAACGCCGTCTCTCACGACAGCCGAGGGCTTTGAAAATGTCACCACATCCATCCGAGGAGAGACACTCATCGTCCTTTCTCTTTCCAGAGCAGAGCTTTTAGGCAGAAATTGCCCCACGTTCTCCACTGAAACAGGAATGGAATCAATTGTGGTGCTTACACAGCGCTTCTACACATGTGCTTTACTTATTTATGATGCTGCCAGAAGATTGACTCCAAAACACATTGCAGGAAATTGAATTTTCTGATTCATCGACGTGCCGTGTTCGTGGAAAGAAACGTAGAAAGAAGGTGCTAAGAATGCACAGGATGGCACAGACATCAGGAGCTAAAATTCGAGGCGCACAAATCTATTAGTTCAAAGCTCTTAGGGAGACTAATGTCCAAACTTAAGAGCTGAAAAACGCGGCTGAGCTTTAAACGAAAATATATAGTCCAAAGTCTTTCCTTTAAGGGAACGTATGGGCGTGCGGCACCACACCTCGTTTTACAAATCCATAAATCTGATAAATAGTGATATTGTGCATAAACGTGCGCTTCCGCACTTGCATGCATAATTTTTTCCTTTATTCATACTGTAATACTTGTGCACATACAAAGACTGAGTTCCAAGCCACCAAACCTTTACCCATCATAGTGCACTGCACTGAAGAAATTAAACTGAGTAGCAGTGATAATTGCTTTCAGGAATGTAAAAGCATCCAAAATATACAAGGTGTATTTCATTTTGAGCTTCAGCCCAAAATTTGCTCCAGATTTATAGTGACCTACGTAAGCAAAGCAAAGTGACCAGGTCAACAAAGAGCCAAAACCAACAACCCTCAAACAAATAAAAAAAAAAACAAAGTTCACATGCAAACCTAAAGGTGCGCCAACAAATACGCAAAAGACGGTGGAAAAAAGAACGTACAAAATGGTGCCGCCGAGGACACGGGCAAGATGAAACGAAAACCGTTTTGCATACAATATATTACCCACTGAACATGACAGTGCTGCAAAAAACCCAACCTTCTGACCAGATGGACCTCTTAGAGGAGGTCGGATTCTTTATGTGCCTTAAATCCAAGACAAAGTATTCCTTGTTCATCAGCAATCACGGAGCCTATCATGGGAATACTGGGCGTGATGCAGGAGTAAACCTCGGACGCGCATATTCATTCACACTCAATCACATCTAGGGGCAATTTTTCATAGCCAACCCACCTACTAGCATGTTTTAGGGAGGTGGGAGGAAACCAGAGACCCTGGAGGAAACCCACATGGACAGAACACACACAGAAACTCCAAATAATTGGCAGCAGCAGCACTTATTCAAAAAACCCCCCAAACCAATAAATCATCGTTCTCTATTAGTTTGCATTGCAAATGGGCTGGCCGTCAACATTCAAAGCGTTGGATATTCTCAAAACAAGACAAAAAAAAAAACGTGATTTTTCAAAATTCCTCAAGTGAGAAATTTCACCTCACCGGATTTCACTTACTTTGGAATCATCTTCGGCAAATCCAATGTCCCCGGCACTTTTGGAACCTTGTACGCCAAATCCTTTGTCCTTCTCCGGGACAGACTCATACATGTCGTTCCTCCACATCTCGGCCTCCTCTCCGAGCTCAGAGAGCTGGTCCTCTGTGCTGCTTGGAACCAAGCACGTTTCACCTGACAAGAGAAGAAGCGAACGCACTAATTAACCAGAATGATATGTTCCACTAAAAACGGACATGCAGCGCGCTAATCAGAGACACTGCTGAAGTCATACCAACCTACCAGGCAACGCTTCAACAGAGAAATGCATGTTCACGCTGTGTTGAGCCACAAATAATAGGTCTACACTGTGTTTACGCCAAACATGAGATGATGACATGTTCAGAAGGACGGAACACGAATTTTAACTACCATTTATGAAAGACAAGTTTAAGAAGATTGATTGCATCCATATGAAGGCATTTTCGGTTAAAAAAGAAAACATTTTGCACATACTATCTTTGCCTTTTATGTGCATTGTTATTGTTGAAAGACAAGTCACTCAGCAATATAAAAAAAATAACAATATAAAGATAAGATTTTATTTAAAAAAAAAAATACATATAAAAGAAATCTTAAGCAATATAAATTTCAATTTCCAAGACAGAAAAATAGAAATGTAACAATTTGGCGTGTACTGAGGTGGGGGCTAGGGCAGACAACATTATTGCACATGAGACAAAGTGACAAGAGTGAGCAGCAGTACAATTGCAAGGGATTTAAAGTGACAGGTTGAATAACAATCTTGCACAGAGTAAGAGCTATTATTTCTTTTTTTAATATGAAGTGCAAAGTGCAAAGTATACTTGAGTCTGTATTGTATAATACAGTTTGTGTGTGCGTCCAGTGCAACGTGCCTTTTTTTTTTGTAAGTTTATTTTTTATATGAAGTGCAAAGTGCAAAGTATACTTGAGTCTGTGTTGTATAGTACAGTTTGTGTGTGCGTCCAGTGCAATGTCAAAGTGTTTGCTTTTGAAGGACATGTAAAATGACATACTGCAATGTTCATCTAAAGCTACAAGTTACATGCACAATGCGCATATACTAAACCCGAACAGATAGTGGTTTTCTTGGGAGGATCTGAATTCGTACTTCAAACCAATGAGCCGGAATGTTTATTTTTTTTATTATTTAATTACTATTATTATGCAAGGAAAAAAACTCCTTGTGGTGCTCTGTTACATGAAGATGTCTCAAAACATTTTATTCCTCTAATACCACAGCAATTTTTCCATAATAGTGTATATATATCTATATCTATCTATATCTATATATATATATATATCTATATCTATATCTATATCTATATATATATATATATATAT
>JAOVYU010000004.1:5163914-5180573 GCA_025674565.1 Synodontis membranacea
GAATGTCTTATCAGGAGGCTTCTGTCGGCAACCTTATCATTGTCTCAATGAAAGGAGAGAGAGAGAGAGAGAGAGAGCGGAATAGAGAAAGAGAGCAAGAAAAAGAGAGGGAGTGCAATGATGGAGGAATTAAGAGCGTGACGCGCAGAGGTGTCAATGTGTCTTTCTCCTCTTTCTCCTGGATAAGATAACAGTGACCCTCGGTGATGGAGCACTCCCAGCCTCAGCTGCTTTTGTTCTTTTGTGTCTTTGTGTCCACTTATCTGAAGGCATTTATCCAAAGATCCTCCAAAGATCCTCACTTCCCCCTTGCTTTTAAAGACCCATATGTCTTTGATTTCAGCAGGGTAAATAAATAGGTAAACGAGAGGCATTCTGACTGAAATGTGAAGGGGGGAAAATGGCTTTTTAGCAAAAGAATGCTTTTGTCTTGTGATGAACACCCATGACACTTCCATTACGTTTCGTCCTTGCGGTATAATCATAAAATGATGACCTCTTCGCGGGGAGTTCTTCAAGAATGGGAATGTGACAAAACAAAGGGTCAGACAGACCCATACCATACTTACAGCCCCAGTGGAATTCCATTAAAGTAATATTATGTCATAGTAGATCATTTTAACATGTACACCACAAATCATCATTCATTCACCTTTAGGGTTGTGGTGGCTCTAGCGCCTCCCAGGAACTTCAGAGCTAGGAATACACTCTGGATGGGAAATCTGTCCAACACTGGGCACTATGCGAACACACGTACACACTCATTCACACCTACGGCAAACTTAATGTACCACGTCCAGCTATTGGACTTGTTTTTTTTGTGAGGCAGGAGGAAATTGGAGAACCTGGAGGAACCACACATGAACACTCCACATGAGAACATGCAAAGAAATACTGTATAGACAATAACCTGGACTCAGGAAACAACCAGGGATCTGGAACTGTGAAGGGGCAACTCTACATTGCACCACTGTTCCACCTCAATGAACATTCAGAGCCATTGTCCCACTGAATCATGGGACTAAACATGATTCAGCAGTGGGTTATTCCATGGGTTAATTTAGTGTCAAGATAAATCTGGCTAAATTACAGTGAGGAACTGTGTGTCTGTGTGTGTGACATGCCCTGTTTACATTTGGATGCCACGATAGGAGCAGGCCTCACTGACTCATCATGGGACAGCACGGTTCCCTTGACTCCGGCGAGGAAGAGACTGCTGCTTTCCATGCCACCCGTTCAACCGCGGAGAGTCAAAATAATGACACAGAAACAGCGTGCAGACAGCAAACATCGATGAGGCCCTGAGAACGAGACACAGGGTCTGAGAAAAATACAAAAAAATACGGACCCCAGTGTGTTTACTGTCTAAGCTTTGGATTCATCTGGATCCTCCTGCCCAACTCAGCTCATTGGTACAGACTCAAGATAGACAGCTGACAGGGCAAGGGGAAAATGGCTTAAATATGTGTGCGTGTGTGTGTGTGTGCGCGTGTATATGTTTGTGTTGGGGGTGGTTTGAGGGTTTTTTGGTTCAAGGCCTTGTGATTTACATGACTGGTGGCTACCGGAAAGACTTCCAACCACGCAAGACTATTGCATAGACAGAAAGTAAAGTCTTGTATTCTAATGATCTGCAAACATGGAGGACACGGTGCCACCCTTTGACCCCCACCAAACCCTAATGAAAATGTCGTTATCTCCTCCCTGAGCATCTTTTCCATTCTTCAGACTTCCCGTAGCAGGTAGGATTCTTGCCTAGAGGCACTGTAATTGGAGATCCCTGCTAAAAGCTGGCCACCTACTAATTGCGTACAACACGCACTCTCACTCACGTCACTGGGACCATCACATGCCTTCCTAGGCAGATATGACGTCTGCCCCTTCACATTCCACAGCCCTGAATATTGTACGTGCACTGTACTGTATTCACCAAGGTTTCATTGCAACAGTAACACTGTGTTTAAGCCACTATAAAAAAGGCAAGTAAAAGCAAGACAGTAAATAGGGCCGTCTGTAGTGGGCGTGGCGCACGCACGGGCACTGACCACACCGATCCCCCACGCTCTTGTTGACACTTTGGAAATACATGCCTAGCAGCAGTCTTTACGTGCCAGTCACCAAGGAATCCATGGCATCATGAAAGAAAACACTACACAGTAGCTGTGCCCTAGACATACTGTTGCGGAATGTGGTTTCCTTTTAAAAAGCATAAATAGTGTCGGTAGATGCTTAGATTGAATGTTTCCCTGAAAGTGTTTAACCAAGGAAACTAAAGTGAGACTTGATGATAGAACTATTGAGCAAAGTCTGGTGAACATGGGCAACTGGTAGGGTTCCAAAGTGAAGCTGGGTGGCACAGTGTATGCACAGGGAAAGAGGACACACAATCACCCTGACAGTTGATAATGTGAGTGTTTTATTATATTTTTTTTGGGGGGGGGATGGGGGGGGGGCTGATTGCTAATGTTGACATTCTACCCATGATAGTGTCCAATACTCTAAGACTGAGTCCTATAAAGAAATCTGTATTTTAAGTCTAAAGGCAGCTAAAGGCTGATTTTTAGATGTACAGCAAAGATTCCTCATTGGTCATTCTGGGTCAGGAGCCCAAGCTGAGATAGCCTTATGGAAAAATCACATACATTTTATCACAAAATTAACATGTGAAAATAAATGTATCATTAAAAAAAAAAAAACATGGATAAAAAAAAACATATGCTCTACATGTGGAAATATTAGCATATGAAAATAAGTGAGCCATGTGAGAAAAAAAAAAAGAAAAAAATAAACCTGAAAATAATTACCTGAAAAAAAAAAAAATCACGCATAGAAAATTAAACCACGTGCCCTACATGTGAAAAAGAAACATATGAAAATATATCAGTTGTGTGAAAAAAACACGTGGCGAATAAATACACGAAAATAAATTAAACACATGAGAAAATCACATGTAAAAAAAAATATATATATATACCTGGCATGTGAAAAAAAAGCATGTGAAAATAACGATGTGAGAAAAATCGCCTTTCATATGAAAAATTTACATTTGAAAAAAAAAAAAAAATCACATGAAAAATAAAAACGCAAGCACTACATGCCCATAACGTAAAAATGCACACATGAATTTTGTTTATTCACATATTTATTTTGTTTCTAAAAGGGCAGGGGAAAGGAACTCCAAAATTGGTTCTTGGAACGTTCCAAAGATGAGGAGCGAGATAGCCATGCTTTTCCTCACTCACAAACACACACAGACGCTTATCGTTGTAAACTGCACCTCATTTAGATGACTAAATCTCATAAGCAGAAGGGAGAGATATGTAAAGGAGAAGGTAAAGATAGATTCAGTGCATCAGCAGCTGAGCACAGTGTTTGCTTATATCCCAGTGAACAATAATGGTAGGACCGGTATAGTAACAGCAAAAGCGTATGAACACCAAACTGCCCCCTTGAATATGCTTCCTGTAGCATGAGAATGGAATATCCTCTCTACAGGGTCACCACTGGGTGAAGTGCACGAAAACGCTGCCCGCAGTGTTTGCTCTGGTGGAGCACGCACGCACACACACACACACACACACACACACACACACGAACAGGGAGAACTAGCCTTAGATCCTCCATTGGGTTGAGCTGGATTAGCTACTGCTTTGTGTCAAAGTAATCACTGATTGACACGAACACAGTGATCTGATAGCTAACCGGAAACTGAATTTTATGTCATAACAAATGGATACAACCTCACGCAGGATGTTCAAATTAACGAACACACATCGGAGTGTGTACCCAACTGCGTCCGACCAACCCATCCTTCACACTGACCTCATTCCAAGACGACAAATCTCGAATTTTGATTAATTTAAGGTTGCCATTACTCATCTTAGTATTTATGGCTAAGAGCTTCATCCTTTCCAATCCTCAACCACCGCTTATGTCTGACCAAAGGGCTAAATAGTAACACCTGCTGGAGGCCACAAAGCTACAGCTCAGGTACAACAAACAAACAAAAGGTAGAGAATGAAGGAGAGGCCGGCTCCCGGAGATGAAAGACAACAGCAAGGAGGGCCTTTCTTCTTTTGATGAAAACAAGAATCAGACGATTGGAGACCAAAGAGATCTGCCATGTCGTGGCTTCGTTCAAAAGCCACACCTGCTGTTTGCAGTGGCTGTCTCTCCTCTCCCGCCACACCGAGACGAAACAAGGCAGCCTAAGAGAAAAAAAAAAGTTCAAAACTTCAAACAGACGGCTGGTTTCTGCTCATACCGGCACACCCTGCTGTAAAAAAACAGTTTTTAATGGTTGTGTATAGTAGCGGTAGAAATAAAGACAGGTTGTTATCACTGTGCATCTAAACCTCGTTTAACCTGTAGGTGATAAGTCTGGGGCATCTGACAATTCTGTCTAGCTTTGACCAAGCAGCTAATGTGGTGCGTTCGCTAATATGCTACATTTCATCTGACATTTCTGATCCCTCATGTTGTACTAGCCGACATTTATTATTCATTCATCATTTATTATTATTATTATTCATTATAATTTGTTATTAAAAATATCTGGGTATTCGTTATACAGTTTATCACGCCTGTTCATAATTTGTTCTTTAACGTGTAGGCACTGGAAGCACTATGTCCGTAGTCCTAACTTACATGCTTTAATGTTAATGATGATTATGATGTTCATTTTTCACACACTTTTTAAAGCTGATTTTTTTTTTTTTCATATGGTTCATATGGTTCATGTTTTTCTCATATAATCTAACTTTTCTCATGTGATTCAAATATTTTCACTATGTTTATAGTCGTAAAAAGTCTGTCGAAGATGCTGTGGATGCTCACTTTCTTTCTTTTTTCTTTTCTTTTCCTGTTTTCTTAAAAAAAACATTCCTTTTGTTCCTGCCACTTTTTGAAATTCCTGGTTTTGTTCCCAACAATTTTCAAAGCGGAATTCTGTTATAAATCTTTCATATAAGATAATAATAATAATAATAATAATAATAATAATAATAATAATAATAATAACAACAACTGATCCAGTCTTTCCTTTGTCAGGCTCTTTTTCTTTTCATTCTCAATGTTAATAAGATGAAACGCAAGTAAACAAACAAAGAACGCAGTTTGTAATGTTGTCAAGACAACACGATGTGTAAACATGTCTGTCCTGAAGGCTCTTCTATGGAGGACTGTTACAAAGCACTGAAACTGGAGACTCCTTCCATAAATAAAATGTTAAAAAAAAAAAAAAAACTTTGCAATGTTGACAGTTGTAAGTTTTGCCTTGTGAAATAACAGCACATTTTTAAAATACGCCTATCAGCCTTAGGTTATGTGGAGCATCTGCCGTACGAGTCCCTGTAAATAAGCTGTTATTATAGAAATCATCATTTAGAATGAGATGACAGTAATTTAAAACTTATCATTTGAATTACAAGTGGAACTACTGTGAGGGCTGGGCCATTAAAGACAATTAATCCACACCTATGGATTAGAGAATTCTACAGGACAGTGGTGACAGTGTGTTTGGGAGGTAAACCACAGAACCTAAATTTGACAAGATTTCCAATAGAATCTGATTCATGAAGCTAATGTGGATTTAGAGTCTGGTTAAAACGGAAGTCTAACTTTTCTATGACACGTATCTGATACTGAGTAAAACATATTAGATACAGTTTTAGCACACTTTCTGACCTTGTTTGTCAACGAGCACTAGCGTCGTTCTTGCCCCCTGCATGTTTGAAAAAAACAAAAAACAAAGCTATGCCCATGATAATGTCTAAAAAAACTAAGGCATGTTGGAGGCAGAATGTCCTGGCTGCGAGTATGTGGTTTGGTTCATGGAGGAGCACAAGGGAGCTGCTGACAGGTTGGCTACTTCTAGATGAATGGGAAGGTGGGGACAACTTTTAGTGGATTATATTTAGCTGGTCAAGACATATTCCCTTGTAGCCTGTGCCTTTACTGGTCACAGTTACTATGGTATACCACATTCATGCTTCTGTTTAACAGAGCTTAGGTTTGATGAAAGGTAAGCAACAGCAAACTCCACTTGGAACACTGATCAATATATTTTTGTGAAAGGATTTTTTAGTTAGGTGTTGGGGTTCATACTGTATTGGTCAGAGTGTGGAGGTCTACATTCACCGGTATACGCTCACTGCCTGCATGCTGATCAAGATCTTCAGTTCATGTTCTCAATGGGGGAAAAATGTGATCTTGGTTACTTCTTTTCATTGATGTCAGATGGGTTGGTTTTAGTGTTTCAGAAACTGTCGATCTCCTGGGATTTACCTGTTTGTTTGGTGCAAACAACAAACAAGACAACAGTCAGTGAGCAGCAGTTTTGTGCACAGAAATGATTTATTGATGAGAGAGGTCAGAGGAGAAAATTCAGAATGGGTCCAGCTCACAGGAAGGCTACAGTAACTCAAATAAGCACTCTTTACAACCGTGGCGGGCAGAAAAGCATCTCACAATGCACAACATGTTGAACCATTTACATTGAAGTCATTTAACAGACGCCCTTATCCAGAGTGACTTACATATATCACATTTTTTTTTATACAACTGAGCAGTTGTGGGTTAAGGGCCTTGCTCAAGGGCCCAGCAGTGGCAGTCATGGTGAGGCTGGGATTTGGACACCGATCAATTGTCCAGTGTCTTAACCACTGAGCTACCACTACCACAACCAGGGGATGGATGGGCTACAACAACAGAAGACCACATCAGCCGAGAACAGGAATCCGAGGCTACAGTGAGCACAGGTTCACCAAAACTTGAGAGCTGAAGATCAGGAGAGCAGCAGTTTCTGAAATACTCAGATCAGCCCTCCTGACAAACATGCCATAGTTAAAGTCACTGAGATCACAATTGTCCCCATTCTAATGTTTGATGTGAACATTAACTAAAATGCTTAACCTGTATCTATGGGTTTTTGCATTGTAATGCTGTGACATGATTGGCTGATTGGATAATTACAAGAAGGTACAAGGTGTTCCTGATAAAATGGAAATCTGTGTTCATGCTGTTGTTTCATGTCGTAGACTTTAGAGAACACATGCTCACAGTGGCGGGACGACCACATCAAGAGCAGCTTACTTCAATAATCAACAGAACTATAAAGGAAGCAGGGATCAGTAGGCAGCGTGAGACTATAGATCAATAAGACTTTAATGCAAAAGGCCAGGTGACGGTATTTCAATAATACTATGACTTATTATAAAGGCATACATTACAAGAGATGTTGAAATATGGTTTTCAATAAACAGGCTTTGCTTTATTGAGTTTAGTGTCACTAAAACTGGATAAAAGAGATTTTAGTACTGAATCACAATTTTTTTTTTCCCTGTGGCATACCATATATAGGGCCAAGATTGCTAGATTTGGGTCAGATACTAGAGAAGATCAGTGGGAAAGCACAAATTCGAGATTTGCGATAAGAGGACAAACTCTGGTTCCTCAAAGTTCATACGTCTCCCAGGAATATGATACTATCTGCACAGCCGAGTGTCCTTTGTCACTAAATGACGTGGGAGCAGATGCATGAAACATTTCACCATGTGACTAGCACAAAAGCCTGCTGAACAGCACATATTTAAATATTGCTGGACTTGTGGGTACTACTGTGTTGTCCACACATTTATAAACACTTCATCTTCTGGCCTGATGGAATTGTTTGAGTGTGTACCCATGGCAAGAGCGGAGTGATTTGAAGGGGGGGGGGGGGGTTCCTTTTGCTCACTTTGGTGTTGCGGTGTCTGAAGGGGTTCCGCTTGCCTTCAGGCAGGGAAATTAATTTGTAGGCTAAATGGGCTTGTGCACACACTCTGAAACTGTATGTTCCTGGCACTGGGAATATACCAGGACTAGCCAAGTGCAGATAGGACCCCCAGGCAACCAGAACCCAAACGGTCAACCTGTTTGGTAAGCTCATATCCAGGAGCCAATCTGACCCAGCCAAGGGCCAGGGCATGATACCTGCCCCGTTGCCTTTTGTCTGTCTTCTCTGTCTCACACACACTCGGCTCTCTCAACCCAAAAAAAAAAAAAAAAAGAGACCACATTCAGGTTATGTGTTTCAAAATTTCTCACTGCCTCCATTCTGCTGTAGAGCTTTGATTCCTCTCTCCTTCCCTAGCCTCTCTTGTATAGTTTTTTTCTTTTTTGTTCTGCCTCAACCATGTCAGCCATTGATGTCCCACCCAAACTTTTTGGCCCCCCTTCCCTTTTGATTTCCTTTTTGATCCATGGCTACCTGCATGGGGCTGGCTAAAGAGAGGGGACAGAGAGAGGGAGAGGGAGGGGACATGGCGTTGACACATAAAACCTGCGTTTCTCAGTTTTCAAATGTCTCATTGAGGCTCTCGCTGGCTTTGATATTTTAAGTAGGTATCACAACAAAGGGGCAACAAATGGCTGGAAAGGTAATGCAGAATATTAAGGCGGCTAATGGCCCTGGCCCTCTAGAGTGGAGTAGGGCCGAAAGGAAAGCCCTGTCCCATGAGTCCTATTCCATTTCCAAGGGGCGGACCCAGCTGCCTGGCTGCTTGCTGCCACTGCCCTCTGCATGACAATCATTTGGACATTTCGGCTCTTTTACCACAAGGGCACAAGTCACCTAACTGCACCGCAGTGGCCTCCGCAATCCTTCCCATGTAGTGCGGTTCATACTACATGCCATGATATTCATTGCAAAGCCTCACTGCATAGGACCTGTGATTTATCAGAGTGGGAGATAGAAAAAACCCCAGAATGAATAGTCCTTTAATTTGAAACTTGCCCCCTAGGTGTGGTGTCAGTGTATGCTTTTGTTTGATGGGAATGTTTTTTTCGGAGCTATGTTTTAATTCAGGATATCAAATTACGCTATCTATCATCGCCGATGGCATGGCCTGCTTGCTCTATATCACCAATATGTGTACATCAAGTTTTGGCGTATCATAAATGTGCAACTCTGAACATCGCATTTGTTTTAAGAAGCAGAACCGCTGGCATTGATGCACTCTTCAACCTGTTTTTAATAATAAAAAACAGACAATATTATATATGTGGCTGCGAACCTGTGCAGTATTTTTGTTCTCATTGTTGTTGTTGTTGTGGTAATAAACTCCTGGGTAGTCTGTAGCTGTTGGCTGATGTCCAGCTCATTAGTCTTTATTTTGTACATACCACAAGTGAAAAGGTCTGTGAGCCAAATTGGACCTTTAAAGGTCTGGATAATCTTTTGTACTCTTAGCTTTACAGTACTATCACGTGCACGATCTAAAAATTGCTTGCTTCTAAAGACTGTAATAACCTTGGACTGCCACTACTGCTGATGGCATCTGCTAGCACTCTTCAAGGGTTCTTCGGATGGTTCTACTTGGAAAGGAAACCCTCTGTTGCAGGGTTCTACATAGAATACAGAATGGTTCCACCAGAGTGGCAAAGCAAACAACCTTTTAGCGTGGTATATGGAACGTTTTTTTCCCCTAAAGGTGTGGAAGTTCCCCCCTTTACAAAAGGTGAAGACGCGGCCCCATAGCCAGCATGATATGGGAATAGAGTCTTCAAACAGGATGTCCCAGACTTTATTGGGGCATGCTAAGCATTACAGCATCGCACTTCCTCACTGGGAGTTTGAGAAAGGGATTAGTAGCATATGGCTCATTGAACAGAGCTCTGCTTTTCATTAGCTAGCCCACCACCCAGCAGCATCTTGCCTGGCAACTAATTTCTGTCTCAGAAAAGCATTCCTGATTTGTGTGTGTGTGTGTGGTGTGTATGCACAAGCATGTGAGTCCTGTTGTGGAGTAGTGGGGGAGGTGTCCAAAATGGCACTGACAAAAGGGAAAAAATCTGGTTTTGGTTTGCGTTTTCATTCTTTTTCCAAAAGCAAAAGTGTGACACTGCCAACAAGACGGTCCCTGCATTGATGCATGGGGATATTAAATACAACACTGCTGCCATTGTTACAGGACATATCATACTGAAAGTGGTGCCATGTACATTTGCAAAGATTTTGGACGCACCAAGCATGTGGAAATGTCCAAAACAAACACCTTTTACACTAAGAGTTGAAGACCTGACTTTGTGGCCTCAAGGGCGCAGCTGAAAGATGTCCAAAGCCATAAGCGAAATGTATTGAAAACTTGCTACGGCTTGCTATGGCTTGCGACACAGGTAAGACAATTTGTTGTAGTTGTGTGGAGGAAGAAAAACAGATCGTTGCCCTGAGAGTAAGTGGCAGTCACACATTATACAATAGCACCTTCCCACGTTCTATTTTTGGGCGGAACCAACAGCACTTAACCCCATCACCTTTGCCAATGTTGACAATGATTCCCTGCCTCCTCTAAGCCACACGTACGGCGCGAAAGCGCTAATCAAAACGCCACCTTTCCCTGAAATGCTGGGAGCCTTGATGCTGGAGCATGACTACGGTGACACATTTAATTGGCAGCAAATTCAGGAACCTCCCTGCAAAAGATCAGTGAGCTGCGAAGTGTTTTTGGGGTATAAAGTATCTAGGGAGGGCTAGCGACGGAAAACATTAGCATTGCTGTGGTTTCCAGCACTTATGCTTAAATATCATCTGCAGGCTTTCACAGATGCATATAAAACTGCTCCTGCTGCGTGGTCTTTTCTGTTTCAAAATGTTGATGTTCTCAAGGCATGCTCAAACATAACGCATCCTGCCTTAAAGGAATCAGTTTGCCAAATTATGATTTAACCTCTAAAAACAGCTAGCGTTTCTGTTAGCATGTGCTGAAAACGGACGTACTGGACATGTGTTCTAGGATTACCACCCAGCATGTCAAAAGTATCACAGGACTTCGATTCCCCCCCACTCCTTCCCCCTGAAATCAGAGAGCAAGGCCACTGGCCTCTAGCTTTACAGTCTGCAGCTCCGTAACACCTGTTCTCAGCCTGACTGACAAACAATTGTGTCATTATTCACGGCCCAAAAAGGGAGTCTAACCACATCCCCCAATTCGCTGCTGGTCCAAGTACCCTGCCAGCTCCCAGGGCCTAACCACAACCCAGGATTTGGGCATGATGACACAAGTTTTGCTTACCTATTTTTATTGCGGATGTAGCGGAGTACAATGCAACATGACAAAAGTGGTTACGGAATTGAGACTTTCATCTTGATCGTCACCAGTGTGTCCTCCATGAGCAAATTACAAAGCAGTTTCAGTACATTTGAGTTAGACAGGTTTATCCACACTGCAACCTCATAATTTTGCTGATTATTTAAAAAAATAAAATAAAATAAAATAAAATAAAGTGAGTGGAACTTATTCATGCCATTATAATCACGTGATTTTAGAGGAGTTCAAGTTGAAGGGCTTTGAGAGCATCACAAATGAAGGAAACAATAATAGACCAAAATCCAAAGAAAATAGGAGTTTTTCTTTTTAGCTTTTGTCACCGAATGGGGTGGGAGAACTGCGACGGCTGGAGGTCTTCTTTTTTCAATTAAGTCAAAGACCACAGCATACTTTTCATCAATGAATTAATGCAACAACATTAGCTATTCTTTTGGTTTTGACAAGTGGCTACGTCTCCTACAAGAGTTCTAGGTCAAGTCTTTGTTAAAATGTGAATTCAATGTTAATCCTAATCCCCTCTTCAAAGCCAACATTCAAGCCAGTGTTGAGGCAAAGCTCTCGGCTCAGGCTGCAGCCACATGGAAATGCATGTTCGGGTCTGCAACAAGTGATACATTTTTCATTAGGTTCAAACCTTTATTTTAAGGTGCAAATTTCTGTCCATGGTTGGACACGATTCATTGCTTTTTCACCATTTGTTCATCAAATACATTATTGCGTATAACTATCTATAACATTTGAAGAATGTATAAGCGAGCAAATTTAGAAATGTATGATTGGAAACCGAGCCTTACAAGGCTTACTATTGGAGCCTTACAGAAATGCAGTGAAGTTCATTCCAACATAGGAGAAAACATCTCCCATGGATACATACCCCCAACTTAGCCCGCCGTAAAACTTTCTCTGTATATGTGTGTGTGTGTGTGTGTGCATGTCTCATAGCCTGGGCTTCATTAGCAGAGACTAGCACTACTCCAGCAACATGTCCCACTATTTCTTTATGAACCTGGCTTCAGAGCATGTGGTGAATGATTATTAGTCTCATCTGCTGGAGTCAGGCCAGCACATCAAGACGAGGTCAGTGAATAGACCAGTGCAGTCTCACGATTCGTTGTTCCAATGCTCCAGACCTGCTATTAATCAGAAATCAGCTCAACAAGACAGTCTTTTCATGCAGACTTCATCGAGAATGGATAAATGTGAATCCTGTTTCATGCTCACAATTATGGCTATATTGTGCTTATTTTGTAGGACTTCATGATGCTATTATAGAAAGCCATTGGGGAAAATGTTACGTTTGTTTGTTTTTTTTTGATGGCTAGAAACTGGACAAAACAGTGATTTATTGCTAGTGTACCAAAGGAATTTGGAAACACATGAGCAGAAGCCAGAAGTGTTCAACGTCTAGTCAAACACTGAGTTAAACTTTGGATATTGGACAACTAATTGAGTAAAGCATCTTGTTTAAGCCTCTTTGAGCTCCATGCTCAATTGTTTGGCAGTGTTGGGGTACTCTGACCACAATCTTCTGCCTCATTTGTGCCATTAGCTTTGGCCTTGTCATCAGAGCCAACACTACAACCACAGACTTGTGGTTCAAACACGGGTCCTGCAGTGGCTAACATTAAGTTATGTACTGGGTTCTTGATCTGAAACCACGCTACCACTTTATACCATATACTGTAAAAGCAGATGTAGAAATCCCTCCACAAATCAGTTTCAAGTGGTGGGAAGCCTATGTAATTCCACTGAAGAATATTTGACAATGCAAAACATTTTTATAATTTTGAATTTTGCCATGGGTTGCAAATTGTTTTCTAGCAAACTATTCTGCAGGCATAAAACACCTCCATATAAGTTTCATGCCTCATATGTAACAGGCATATGTGCAACCACCTGCCGCATAACACAACATTGGGTTCAACATGCCACACTCATCAGCTGCACATCAAACGGGAAGCATTAACATAGCTGGGCCATGTTGGCTTTAAGACCCCTGAAAGACATCAGTAAATGGCACTACGGTGATAAGTGCCATCAGGACAGGCTTCTGTCAGCAGAACAATTTGCCCTCCACAAGCTAGCTGTTTCTCTCACACTCTTTTGCAAACCTCTATGTTCTTGCAAAACTGGCTGGCCACACAGGAGGACACTAACGACACCTCAGCGACGAATATTGCTAGATGACTCATGTCTAAGAGCCACATTTTTTTTGACCTGTGAAGTGTATAATGTCGTGAGTTGATCCTGGGGGTTACCGGCCATTGTGGGCTCTGTCATCACACCTGCTGGAAGGATTACTATTGTCAACACAGCAAGTGGCCCATATTTGTATATACAAATAGACAGATATTTGGCAAGTACAATCAAGTACAAAATCCATACTGGTGCATTCTCAGGGTATGTTAGATCTACAAATATATTTGAACGTTATGCAGTAGATTTCCAATTACACCAAAGTGCTGTAATTTTCTACAATAGCAATGCTGACAGTAGTTCCAGCTGTAAATCAAATCATTTTGAACGGTGACCGCCGCAAATAATTTAAGTCTAATAATATGTTGTTATTGTATAAAAAAAACACATAATCATTGATATGATGAAGCTTTCTGTAAGTAGATGTTCATTTAACATTTATCGAATCTCCAGTGACACACATAACATAACATGACATGACATTGCAATTTTCGGCTTCTCAGTAACATGAAGATCTGCATTTGAAAATAAATACATTAATTAAAAAAAAATCTTTTTAACTTCAAAAAAGAGAAAAACAGTGGCTTTCTATATGCTGCTATAATGTAATGGATAACAGTCACTGGCAAATCACACCAACCCAGGTCAGCGATCATTTTCTTGTAAGAGAATGCCCCATCGTGGTTTAATCCTTACATATCAATGCAAATGTGCAAATTCTTTGTAAACGCTACATGTTTTAGAGACTTATGGCCGCTGATGTGAAAAATAAAACTCATAATTTTTCAGCAAGATTCAGTCACATCAATAAATGATGAGAAAATGACACATGCGAAAAGAAAAATTATAACTATATAAAATTTGTATACGTGTACAAAATATACAAAGATAAACACATAACACACTCAAGATCTTTTTGTACATCTTGCACATGATTGCACTTATACATACAAAGATATGCTGTATTTGTAGAACTAATGCAAACACATGTGTCAAGAGAAACAACTTGTATGTGGGGTTTAAAGGTTCAGTTTTTTTGATTGATAAACTGCTGAAATCTTGGATGAAGTCATGAAAAGTGGTCCCCTGTGCGTGTGTGTGTTAATATTGGAAGGTGTGAGCCATAACCTCCAATATTAGCACTTTAATGAATATATAATATTATGATCAAATTATAGTATTATAACTGAAAGTAAAATACACTATATTAATGAAAATAAATAAATGAAACATAATGAATGGACTGTTACTCTACTGGTAGTTTGCCCCCCTGCCCCAAAATCCTCAACACCAACCAGCCCCTACTCTCTTGGTGTTGCATCAGCCAGCTGTGTTACACCTGTACGGGAAACTACAGCGTCACTTCATTGTCCATTCCAGTGCATTGAGCAATTCAGTTACTGCTAGCATGGAGGGTGTGTGCATGTGCGAGCATGTTCAGAGAGGTGCAGAGAAGACAAAGGGGATCTCACAGTAAAAGCCCAGAGAGGGTCCGTATAAATGTCACCGTGATGTTTTCAAAAGGAGTTGGGGGAACAATACAGCTTGCAGCAAACACTCCTCGGCCATCCATCTTTTACACTATCAACATGTACCTTTCAAATGCAGCGGCCCCTGCTGGGATCTCCATCCCCTGCGTCAATGCCCTTATATTAAAGGGAAATTAGGTGACATTGAGTTTCAAATGAGTCACTGACAGCTGCTCCATCACTGTCGGGAGAGCAATGACAGCGTGGCCCTCCTCCAGCACCCATCACCCAGAGCTCTATTGATAGAGGAGTGCCAAGATGGAACCATATGAAAAATTCACTGTGATAACTGAACAAAGTAAATATATGACACTATAGAACACCTTTCTTTGAAATTTGGTAATACGAAATTTTTTTATTATCTTGTAATGCTTTCATTTGACCCTAACACTATTCACCACTTGCATTCATTTTGTCCTGAACCAACGTACTCAGTACAGCTGTTAGAACATTTGCTGGTATTGACTGCTCTTGCTGTCCTGTAGCCACTTTTCATTCCTTAGCACAAACTCCCTTGTGCACCCTGAGCATTCAGTGTGTCAGCCATTGATGGCTTATACAGTTACAAGCCACCACAATCATTTTACTGTTGGAAGGTGCAGAGCACTCCACTGTCCTCCCAAAAGGTATTTGAGACCTGCAGGAAAGAATCAAAGGGCTGAACAGGTATAAGAAAGACATATCTGGTTTCAAGAAGTGTGGGAGAGAGAGAGAGAGAGAGAGAGAGAGAGAGAGGTGGGTTTAACTTGTTGAAGTGCTGCTGGCTGACCCAGACAGATCACACACTGATCTGTCATTAAGATTTATGAAACGTGTGTGTCATGAGTGAGATGATCTCTCTCAGGGGCTCTGAAATCTGTTAAGGGTGTTGTATCTGAATCAGTTCAAAGCAAATAAAAGTGTCCTTTGGCATGTTCGACCACAGAGAAATTGGGCGTGACCTTACCACAGATGGAAAATTTAACCAGCACGTTTGACATTACAGGCTACAAAGTGGAAAAGGTGCAATGAGGCAGTGAGGCCAAATTTTAGGATTCTCTTTATCATCATTAACACCTTTCTGCTAAAATGAGCATGTTAATGGTGCTGATATGGTGATAATGTTCATTGGCAACGCAGTAATAGCAAACATTTAAAAATGACAAAATGTTAAAGAAAATATGTAGCCTATATGCTCATTTGAACAGAAGGTCATTTTTATAGATAGATAGATACATGCATACATACATAGATAGATATATGAGCCACAAGGCTTTACATACATGGTATGGCCAAAAGGGGTTAACATTTCTAGTCAACCTGGACTAATGAGGCTGGTCTACGGGAATAGAGTGCTTGGCCAATTTGTTTGCAGTGCGTTCCAACTGTACTCCGTTTTTTTCCCCTCTCGTGCGCTGACAGGCAGGTGAGATCAAAGCGCCCACCGAACAAAAGGGCCTCAGCGGCGATTTGTCGCACGGACGAGAGGCAGGGGAGTCTGGGAAAGTGGGAGCAGCTCGAGACCTGGCCCTCACATCACCAAAAGCAAGGAATCATACCATGAAAAAGGTACAACAATAAAGGGTTGGAGATCAGCTTGATTTTGGTTCGGATTATTGGTGCCTCCTTTTCTGCTGGAGCAAGAACTAGTGACTGTTGACCTTTTGTATGAGGTCAATAGGGGTGCCATTGTGTACAAAATTTTGGAGAATCTGGAGGGCAATTAGGAAGGATACTGAAGAGCTAACTTTTATGAGGACTTTCATGACTTTGTTACAGGCAGATCTATCTATTTATTTATTTGTTTATTTTACATTATTTAGCATTAAATAATCTTATTCTTACTATGAACTGTAAAGTACAAAATT
>JAOVYU010000004.1:5184246-5196706 GCA_025674565.1 Synodontis membranacea
ATAGGCGAATTCAAAGAGCGGGTGCAATTTTAAAACAGTTATTGGCACTGCTTATGCGAAATGTGCAGTGACAAGTCTTAAAATCTCCGGTCAGCTCGAAAACGTAGATTAATTAAAAGGTAATAGAAAACAAATTGGTGGGTTGTCTCAGGATCAACAAAAATGCCGTATTAATGTAAAAGCAGAAATATTTCTGTACGAATTCTGGCTTTCGAAGATGCGCACAACACTGAAAATTGGCGATATAAAATTCGTTCACATTAATTTTCTTTCAAAAACAAAGTCATCTATCTATCTATCTATCTATCTATCTATCTATCTATCTATCTATCTATCTATCTATCTATCTATGTTTTCTTTTTATTTATGCACATGACTGAATATTTAATTGATACATTTCCTCTAGCATTTCAGAATAATTCAGTGTGTCTTGTGGCTGTTTTACTTATTCATTTATTTGTTCTCTTACTTGTGATCGATGTTTTCTTTTGCTTATCTCCAACTCTGCGGTCATTTGTCAGACTCGGGTCTCTCAATTAGCCGAACGCAAACACGCGCATTTCCATACGAAAATGGGATTTTAGCAGACAGTTTCACATAATGACAGAGAGCGGATGTGTTTATCCAGTAAATGGGATGATTATTCAGTGGGACAGGAATGAAGAGGAGCCATTAATCATTGAATAAACATGCAGTTAAAGCGGCTCTCGGTGTCGGGCTATCTAATCTGTCAGCATGTTTGTCACCGGATTGGTTTTGTCAGGAATTGCTCTGTTGGTTGTAACTCAATCAACGCGACTAGCATAAAACAGATACAGTAAGTCTGTGATCATGGTAATACACGCAAAACTGAGAAAGAAAAAAGATTAGATTGTAAGAAAAAGGTGCGCATGGTTTGGGGGCTGTGTAGTTAACATATACATCAGAATTACATTTCCCCCCTCCTTTTGTTATTAGGCTACATTGAGCCACTTTTAGACTCATAATTAACAAATCATTTGAAGTCCTCATAATATAACGAGTCATTTAATGTCCCTTAAAAAAGAGAGGGAGGGATGGACGAAGCGAGGGAGGGAGGAGGGAGGGAGAGAAATGTTTGCACTTTACTCTCAAGGGTCACCAACATGAAAACACTGTATCATATTTCAATAATTTTTCAGCAGTAGACTATACACGGACAGTAAATTGCAAATGCTGTGACAAATTCAACAGGTTGGGTAAATTTTAAAACATTTCTGGCCTATTTTCACAGTATATGTATAAATATGTATAAATTCATATAATTTTTTTTTTCTTACCAGGTATTTTAGAGATCACAGCAGTGGATGTTGGAGTGGTAGCCATCAAGGGCTTGTTCTCTGGAAGATATTTAGCCATGAATGAGAAAGGTCGTCTATATGCCTCGGTAAGGATTACATCACACAGAGAGAAAAAAAAATAAGATATAGATCTGGAGATGCAAAGCTACTCATAGGCTCAGATGACACTTAAGCAATTTGATTCCATCGCCACATGGTGGTGTTTTCATGGGTAACCAGCATGCCCACATGTTACCCTATTAAGGTGAATGTGAGACATTTTTTAAAAACTTCGAACTGGAAAGGAAAAAGGTGAATGAAGTTGTCATAGTGAGTTTATCTTATTGAGAATATGAGATGCAATTCTGAGCTCTGATTGCTCACATTCATTCATCATCTTTACATTCAAAATCTGGTCACTGTAGTACAATGTTTTGGTCAATAAAAGTCATTTTCATCACTTTAACTAACTAAAAGGAAATATTAACAGGAAAATTTGCTTAGTTTGTATCTGTTATATCTGATATTTATTTCATGAAATGAATGAGAAAGAAAATCCATATACCGAAAAAAAAGTTTTAATCCCACAAATATAGTCATGCCCTTTCTATATGTCTAACACATTTTTTTCCTTGCCCTTTCAGGAAGTTTTTAACAAGGAGTGTGAATTTCTGGAGCGCATTCACGAATTGGGCTACAATACTTACGCTTCACGGCACCACTCAACGATTCAGCACTCAGGATCCAGTGGACGGGGCAACAAGCACCGGGCCTTTGTCAAGAAGCAGTGGTTCGTGTCTATTAACGGAAAAGGTCGGCCCAGGAGGGGCTTTAAGACGAAGAGCACGGACAAAGCATGCCTGTTCCTGCCCCGTGTTTTGGGCAACAAGGACCATGAGATGGTCTCACGTCTCTTGGAGAGCAGACAAGATGAGACAAGCCATCAAAGATCCCGTATGGGCCGTGCTGAACGAAGGAGCCGGAGGCACAAGGAGCCCAAGCGCCATGGCGTAAGGGGTAATAGGCGCAAATCTGGCCACAAAAAAGAGACTTCAGTTGGACAATTGGGATAGACAATTGCAAGGAGGGCCTTTCAAGGCAATATGCTATCATTTTCGAGATAAAGATCTTTTCCTTATATTAAGAGAAGCATTTTGTCCTTTATATTTTATTCCTAAAAATGTCTTGCATTTGATATGTAAGGACAGTCCAAATGCATTTATATGACCAAAACTGAATACTGATGGATGTTTTCAGACATGTGCATCAGGAGATGTGTATTGTAGAAAGATGTATAGTCACTTTCAACATTTCTTTCCCCGTTCTTAAGCAAATAATTGTTTTTAAAGATAAAATTAGGGAATTTGGATAAAAGTGCCGAAGATGTGTTATATTGTTGGACTAAAAGACTTTATAGATAAGGTGTCCAGAAAAGCACTTTTTATCACATTAACATGTATAGTAGGTGACAAAGGTACAAGAGAAACAGAGGGAGTTTTGCAAAAAAAAAAAAAAAAAAAAGTACATGTGATAGTCTACTGTCCTTAAACTGCAATGAGAAGTACTTTGTATATTACTAATGTTATGCATATTTATTTTGTCCATGTGTTAATTTATTGATGACATAGTTTCTACAGTTCAATAATAGCCTAATCATTGTCTTTACCATAGAAGAAAATCATGCTGTTTGTGCTCACATGAACAGAAGAGGGAACACAGATTCTCTAGGTTGATATCCAAAAATACTTTTCATTTGTCTACAACTGAGAAGTTAATATATCATTGGTCACTTGTAAAGTGGTGAATGAATTTTCTTATGTATTGAACACTGTAATATGTGGCAGTGTATAGTAAAAATGTGCTGTTCAACACTGAAAGCTAAACATATGGAGGAATGTCACCAATAAATTATATGGAAATATAGATACCTAGGCTACAGATGCTGCATTTAAGGTTTTTAATAAAATAAATTTTTGGAAACTCTATTGCTTGCAAAGAAAATCCAATTTGTATAGCTAGAACTAAATAGAAACATTTCATTTTGGCACATTTTGGTTTCAAATAGTGACTTAAGATCTTAAGGCCTATTAATTCTTCAACTGAATATTAGAACATATTAATTTAATTGTATCTAAACAACCTAGGCAATAGATTTCAGCTCTATAAAACCATCAAGCTTATAAAGCTATAATTGATAATCTCTACTATTCTGAGAGTAATGAATAATGTGATTTTTCAAGGACGCAGATAATTCCTGCTCAGTCCACCTGTAAGAGTGATCACACAGGAACAAGCTTTCTAAAAGGGACTCTCTCTTGGGGCAGCCCCCTTTCTCCTCATTCTGCAGAAAGAAACTTCACATGTAAGAAAACATTTGTGAAAAGGGGATAAAATTGTCTAACTTTATAAACTGCAATTCAAATTGTAGTATTTGCTTGATTAAAGGTGGTAATCTTTTGGATGAAGAGGCTCAAGAGGCTTGCAGCTTTTGAAATCAATACGAGAAAAGTGAAATGTTATCCTATACTTTTGAAAGCTTTCTGACAATGGCTTATCTCAGGGGGAACCTGGGAAGCTGTGCCGTCTGAGACATTCTTTAGCCTTTTTTTAAAATAGCTAAAGCTGGCAATGTGGAAAACAAGGCAAATCTCTCGGGAATGTGAAAATTGTTCCATAGAATGGTTACACATTGTTATAGTTTGAGGTGAATACTAAAATCTAATGTTACTTAAAAGTCATGCAGGAAAATAAGTGGACAGAAACTCTCTGAATATCCAATATGTTTAATGTTTTAAAATCAGCAGTTGCACCTTTGCCATTACCAATATACTGAAATAGATATTTTACTTTCAGTTGGCTATTATGTATGAGTCTAAAAAAAAAAAATAAAAAAAATTTATTTGCCCCTTTTATTTGAGCTTTTTTTATTCGATTTTTTTTTGCTATTATTTAAGCTTATTATATAAATTTTTGACTTGAAAATATTTGACAGGAATACATTATCATTGATCTTATTTTCATACTGTTGATTTTCTAGATCACTTTAAATAAATATTTTTAAGGCAATGCATAGCCTAAAATTAATAATAAAATATATATCAACAATGTTTTATGTTTACTATGGATGGTAGAATTAAAGATTATCTATTTATTTATTTATTTATTTATTTATTTATTAAATTCTGTGTGTTGCGTGTTCATACAACACATTTCCGTTAAAATGCATCAGGTTAAAAAAAAAAAGTTCTGCTCATTGGTGCTTGCTCTTCATATCTATTGAGGCACACATTGCTATTGAGCGTTATTAGTTCAGTGGCAGACAGGGCTAAGCTGAGGTCCAGAGGTGACGACTTCAGCTGACCTGAGTTCAGTAATAACGGCTCTGCCGCCATGATAAACAGCGAGGGAGACGCTCATTAACGCGGTTGCAAAACAAAAACTCCTCTCCTCTCCTCTCCTCTCCTCTCCTGCATCTCGAAGCAGGTTGATATGCAGATTTTCTAAACGTAAATGTGTGATATTTCAAGTTCTGTACATATTATATATGATATTTCTCACAATGTAAACTGGACTGAAGCCGAGAACATGAAATAATTCAAAGTGAAGGCTAAATAAAATAAATATTAAAAAAAACCCTATTTAAAATAAATATTCAACTTGATCCCATATATTAAAATACAGACCTGCAGTAGTTGAACTGTATGGAAGAATGGCGAACGAAGAAACGTCACCTCTAAATGATCCTGAACTATAAATGCATAAGCCTATATTTTGTCTGTTGTCTGTTTTTTTTTTTTTTTTTTTTTTTTTTTAAATCGGGAACATCTCTATAATACCTTGCAAAACAAATGCAATTTTCAGATATAGAGATAAACAGGAACAGAAACAGGAATTTTGGCTTCTTTTTTCTTTTTTTAAATTAGGGACATAAAATCTTATCCATATAATGAATGTCTGTTAGCCTGCCGAGTTAACCCACTCTTTATTTTTCTCTGAACAACCAATAGCTCTATCCAACCACATACATAAATCACGTGATTGCCTGCCGCTAATGAATAATCGATTCTAAACTGTATGTTTAACATTTGTTCACACTTAAGTCGATCGCTCCACCCAGTGTTACCACAAATGACCAGAAAGTTCAGAGTAGTGGAAACAGGTCCAATTAAAATCAGGGCTATTCAGACTCCTTCCCCCGTGGCCCGAGGGTTTCAGAGCGCCGGTCCTCGTGCCTGTCTAATTGGTATGGTCCTGTGCTTTTGACCCACCGGGCTTTGGGGGGTTTGGGGTATGGTTGATGCAGACAGGCCTCCTACCGGCCATATTCGTGGAGCTCGGGGTTCAGATGACCTCAGCGCTACAGGGAGCAATCCACGTTCCCTATGGGGATTGTTTCCCTCTCATTCTCTAAGCTCTCAGTACAGGACAGAACATTATTAATAAGTGTAATGTAGAGACAAACTATGCCAGAATCCCTCATGCTGTAATAGCTCTGATTTACCTGAGCTGACACTGGTGACTTCTGTAAAGAAATAAATTACACGTGCAACAAAGAAAAATTCCATTTGACGGATTTATCTTCAATTTTCTGCTTTCACTTTATACATTTTGCTAAAAGGGCAAAAATAAGTGCACCTACAGCCATTCATATATGTGTGTGTGTGTCTGATTTTTTTTTTTTACACGTGAGAAAGAAAACAGGAAAACATCAACTAACAGCTGCGGCAAAAACATTACTTCTTTCATTACTTCATTACTTCTCAAGGGTCAAGGAACCAGGGTTATAGCACAGGAAATATTATTTGCGTCATCATTAGGTATGTAATTAAACTGATGGTGAAAATATTGGTAACGGTTCCAATTCAATTCCGTTTAATTGAAAGTCACTAATTTGCTATAACCTTTTCAGTCGCATGTGCAAAAGATGTAATTTCATTTTTAGAAAGTCAGAGTACCTGTCAAAGTTTATGCTATTTGTTTTCTCCATCACATAGCCTACTAATAGTTTGCGTCTTTGCAGTTCTTAATTGATGATTAGGAATAGATAGGCTTATTTAGACTTTTATGGTTAAATAAATGCTTTTTTTTGCATTAGAATTCTTGCTTTACATTTGGTTTTTATAACACAAGCCTTTAAAACAACGTATTACAAGAAATAAAATATAATTTGGTTATTAGTGGTTAAGGCTACAGGCAGAAGCAGGGCACATATTGCCTTGCTGTAATTTCTGTAAATGTTCTATAGAGGGCAGCACTGCTTATCACATCTATGTAGGCGTGTGGGGCTCAAGTACGATACAAAAAAACAAACAAACGAAAAAAAAAAAAGTAACTGCAATATCTCTGCACCCAAATAGCAGGATCACAGGGGCAATAAGCTCCAGCTGTCTTTGCAAAACATCAAGAGGCAAGGAGATAGGCTACAACGTCTATGTTTTCTCTTTTTTTGAGGATCAATGGTGCAGTCATAAGAAGGGCAATATAACAGAGGCTTGTTGATTGCCATGGGCTATAATCATGCCGTAGAAAGGATAAGGAAGACAGAGACAGAGAATAATAGTCCACTTTGTCAAAAAAACAAAACAAACAAATAAAAACAATGATTTAACCTAATAATCTGTTAATTCATTTGACTTCGAAAAATGTTGGTCATTGCGGATTCGCTGGTTGAACGATTAAGTTAATATTAGAAGCCAGGTTAAAACTAGGCTATTTCTCTTTAATTCTACATGTCTGTTTCTGGGTGGGTGTTAATACAATTGAAAATGAGAAGTAAAGACATTATACATGGCTATTTTATGTAAAAAAATACACCAAAGTTAATTAAATTGCTAAAATAAAATAAAAATAATACCTGTTTTCTTGTTTCGACGCAGATATTTTTATTAAAACATTTCAGTATCTTTTCTGAAATCTTAAAACCCAAGGACAACGACATGGAACAAAATTTTCTTCTGATATCAAAGAAGAAATTTTCATCCGACATGGAATTCATTTTCTGAACGGAGTCGGGTTGCAGCACCATGGAGAGCGGCCGCGCGCAGTCGTTATTATTATGATTATTAAACGTGAGATGGATATAGAGACAAAAAAAATCAGGGAATTAAAAACTTTTTCATTCTATTTAAGACCGTAATTTATTTTTTGTTGGTTAAATCTGCACATGTACATCGACAGAGATGTGAAATAAATGTAAGACTACAAAGCCAAATCAAATCAACACGATCACATAGATAGATGAGAAAAAAATATTAGTGGAAATGTAGCCTAATAATTCAAACTGTACATGTAGGCTAATATTTTCCTGAGGAAAAAAATATTCTCTTGTCAAAACGAACAAACGGGCATAGCAACGACACGCCTATTCAATTGGTAGGCTATTATAATA
Organism: Synodontis membranacea; assembly: GCA_025674565.1. Taxonomy (NCBI): domain Eukaryota; kingdom Metazoa; phylum Chordata; class Actinopteri; order Siluriformes; family Mochokidae; genus Synodontis; species Synodontis membranacea. The sequence continues at coordinate 5,191,933 of JAOVYU010000004.1, forward strand.
AAATCTGCCCTCTCACAATGGAGCGTTTTTTGATCATTGCCTGAGTCCACAATGTCATACAAGCGTCGCAAACTAGACACACACGCACAAAGATCAAACGACGCATTTCTGTGTGCAGAAGACCCCCATGCGCGGGTAGCATTAGTGAACCACCCAACCTTGGACTGGAGGCTGAGCAAACTCGGGCAACAGCCTGAAATCTAGAAGCATCTGGGGCATTTCAGTTTGATGTCTTGGAATAAAGAAAAGGGGTCCTGTCAATAGACAATGTGGTGTAGCCAGACGTGAACGTGAGAAAACGTGTCATCATGACAAGGGAGACAACTGCTGTTGTTATGCATTATTTTTGCGTTATGTTGTAAAAATGTAACATTTTTTTCTTAGTTATGTAGCTGTATATTCATTTACAGGCTACGTTTATTAGGCTATCTGCCGCTGTGTGCACTGAATATCAGACACATTGATCTATGCTAACTTTAAGCAGAATTAACATCATAATAGCAGATGCGTTCCCTTACTAGGTAGTCTATGTTTTACTTGGAAACCTTTAAAAAATTATTTGCAACCCGACCTTAAGGAGTAATGAAAACACCACGTGCATTTGGTATGGTATACAAACCAAGGGTTAATGCACCCTTGATAGCACCATTACGTACAGGGACAAGGAAAGAACAGTTTGGCACCTTTAATTATGTATAAAATGTTTCTTCTTACTGAAATGGTCAAGGGGATATGATGATGGAAGAGACGTAGATGCCAAGTACTATGCCAATTGTTTCTTTGCCGACTAATAAACAATAGTTTTTAAATACCCTTAGAAATAAATGTAGTTGTTGCTGGTGTGTTACCTTTTGTACACTGAAAAAAGTAAACCATAGCTGTCGTTTGTTTATTGTGTTTTTTTTTCGCATTCCATTAGTTTAAAAATATTAATTTGCTCTTTTAAACTAAACTGTCTAATTTATGCTTATGGTTGAATTGTTTTTTTTACTTTAGGAAATAGTTTATTTACATTACAGCAATGCTAAAATATTAGGTGTGACAGATTGCTTCATTTTTTTTTAAGTTGCCAGTGTTATATTTCGTTCAGTGTACGTATCTTTCACCTGGAATTGTGAATATAGTCTAGGTGTAAAAATAAAAATAATCTGAGGTACATTATTGGACGTCTTTACTCTTATTAAAGGCACAGCACATCCACACGTAAAGCTAAAATTAAACATATATCTTTGAGTAGTACCACACCAGGGTACAGTTTGGTACCTTAACTTCTAAGTCTGAAGTATGACGATGCGAAGTGACACATGTCATTATGTCGTTAAGACTTTTAGTGTCTCCTGTGGATTTTGGGTTTACGTTGCTGCATCAGTAGGGTGCACGCATTAGAGGTCCACATCAGCCTGGGGCCACACACACAGACACACACACACAAACAGACACGCGGAGAAAGCTTGACTCATAGTGTTGATGTTTTAGCAGTTTCCATTTTTGTGTACCCCACGCTGCTGAAGTGACGCACAGCATTCGCGACATGACCACTTGAGTAGACAAATGGTCAGTCTGAGTGATCTCCGTGCTCTGACCATGCCAGTGAGAACAACCTTTTATGCCTGCAATCAACATCAGACAGCAGACTACACCACGCTGCACTGTTCCTTGAAGCTAATCACAGCAAAAATATATACATTTGTTCACTCAGAAGAAGTGCAGTAATCTAGGGCTTACTGGAAATATGGATATGTTGTCCTTTCAACACTCATTTAATGTGCATAAATAGATTAAAGTTTAAAGGTTTTCTAGATAAACTTGAAGGTACCACAGCAGTGAAAAGGAGAAAGAGTGTATTGTTCTCACAGAGAACATGAGTCAATTTCCCTTTTTAAAAACCAGTCTTTAATTAGCATTTGCAATGAATTAATCCTGACTTTTGTTTTTTCCTATTATTGTTCATTTATAAAACTGCCTCCTGGCTGACAGCGGTTTGTTATCTTGGCGATTTCCGATTCGACATCCTCTGAAACATAAATTTTCATCTCTCTCTCTCTCTCTTACAATGAATAGAGCTATAACCGGAGTAACAATAACTTACATGCTAGTAAGCGGCTTAAGTTACGCGACACCCGCGATTATTTCCACTCACTTTATAACGCGCCATAAAACTTTCATTACCTTTAAAGCGTTGTTATGACGCTGTTTGTCGAATGAGAGCGCTCACTCACGCTCGCGCGCGCACACGCACACGCGGTCGCGCTTGACCAATCGCACGCACGCGCGCTGCCTCCCCGCTAAAGCCCACAGCTCGTATGCGCGCGTGTTATAAGGACTCGGTCCGCTGTCAGTGGTTCAAGTCTCCCCGTGATGCGGCGCTTGACGCGTGATGTAACTCCTCAGCACGCATAAATATAGTTGTCGGTGCCGGAAAAGCGCGGCATGGCTGAGTTTTGTTGCTGAGAGGTGGCCAGATCACTCCGGACCTGCAAACTTGGACTCGAGTGTGATCTCAGAGAGCATCGAGCGTGACTTCATGTCGCTCAACTGCGAGAGCCGCGGCTTCGCCTGTGAGTAAGCGCTTTTGCTCTGTGGAGTCTTCTTTGGGGGGCGGCGAGGGGGGACCGTGGACACCAAAATAGACAAAGAGCGTATTTTTAGCGTATTTAAACTCCTGCAGACAGTGACGCGTGCCTCCGTGTTGGTCAGGAGGATGAGTGTTCATTCGGCCCTCTTGCCGTTACTGGTGTTGGGACTTGTGGCGAGCTCGGTGCGCTGCGCTCCTCTGCCTTTGGACCGACGTTGGGAGACTCTTTACTCGCGCTCTTTGGCCAGGATTCCTGGGGAGAAGCGAGAAGTCAACCGGGACAGTGACTATCTCACGGGCATTAAGAGACTGCGGCGCCTCTACTGCAACGTGGGCATTGGGTTTCATCTCCAAGTATTACCCGACGGTAGGATTACTGGGGTGCACAACGAAAATCGTTACAGTAAGTTTCATCATGTGGGCCTATTTTGAGCCGTTGGGCCGAGTGCTTAGAACATATTTGTATACTTGAATTCTTTCAGTACTAAGTGAAATGAACAAAATAATTTGTGTGGTCTGATGTTTATATTATAGCCTATCATAAATGTATATGTATATGTATTCAGGATATGTATAGTCCTGTAATATTTTGGTCCAATTATCTGATGGTCTGATCTACCCAATCACCTATTTCTAAATCTACTCTCTAGTTTAACTAATCCGGTGATCCAGTAGATGACTGATGTGTCCACTGTAAAACACTTTCGTCTGCTTTATTTTTTCTTATTGTAAAACAAACCACATGTGGAGACAAGTCAACATCTGCGTCCATGAGTGCTTTCCGCACCCTGATAATTCCACAGAGCAACATGAGATGGGTCGGAACCGGGCCAACATGTAAAGTTCTTCCCAAAGTTGGGCGTGGGATAAAACCCATCTGTTACGGAAGATTAATCCCAAAGTCTTCTATGTGTGTCTAATTAATGGCCTACCCAGATTAAGGTGTATAAGGACAGCAGACGGAGGGTATAATAAGCATATGTCTGTTATAACTATACACATGCTATAGCAGTTGCTCAGAAGTCAAAGAGCAGCGTGCCAGGCACTTGTGTATCCAGTATCGATATTGAGATTTGTTTTGTGTCCCCATGGACTATTTTAAGGCATGACATAGAACTGGACGGGGTTACATTACATATACGTTTTCATTAGGAGCTTCGCAGCACCTCTATAAAGGGTATAGGCAACATTCTAAGAAGGACGCACACATTTAGCCTATATTAAACAGAAACTATAGCCGAAGGCTGTGTGCCAAATGTCTTGAACTTATACACAATATATCATATTTGTCTTAAACGATTTTTTGTACTTTATTTCCTTGGGAAAGGGGTCACAAAGGTTCAACAAGGAGTGTAATAAAAGTGTGCAGTTTTTCTTTTTGACGTTTTATACAGCCTATATGTGTGTGGTTTTACAAGACATTAAACTCCTCGAATTTGACCTAACTTCAGAGATGTCCTATAAGTATAATAGGCCGAGGAGTCGAAAAGTGTGCAAGTATGGAGTAAGGGTAAATGTCTTCACACAAAGAAATATAGTAGGTGTACTTTGCGAAACGCTCCTCAGGCTGCGGAAAGTGCAATTTCCTTCAAGAAGGATGCTGTAGCCGCTTAAACTGTAAACAATCCCACCACTTTACAAATGCAGTGGCCCGATTTGGCTACAGATATGAGTCACCCAAGGTCATGTATGTATTTTGTTGTTGGTCGCAGGTCTTCTTGAGATATCTCCGGTCGAGCGCGGAGTCGTGACACTGTACGGCGTCCGGAGCGAGCTATTCGTGGCCATGAACAGCAACGGGAAGCTCTACGGATCTGTGAGTGCATGCACGAGATGATTTACAGCCGGTTTCCGCCTGTAGATTTGCTTATCGGTGCCCGATGGCACGTCACCCTGTGTTAGAGTTATAACTCCCCCCACCTCTTCTCTTGTCTATCCTGAGATTGCTCATAGTCGTGTTTTGGTTGCGGTCCCGGATAAACCCTGGCGCGCAGTACATCACTTAGACGCGCACATTCCATTCTTAGCATTGCGGCCCGGAGTGCGCACCTACTGTCCTGCTCCAGAGTAAAGATGAACTGGCCAGAGAGACAGGACCACCCACACTGGGTGTAGAAACTAGCACACACACACACACACACACACACACACCAAAATACTGTACTCACTACTCTCAGATTGATGTGGTCTGCACAATAA
>JAOVYU010000004.1:5204568-5218514 GCA_025674565.1 Synodontis membranacea
ATATATATATAAACAATGCAACACTCTATTGATTGTTAATATACAAATTATGCAAATCCACTAGGTGCAATAAAAAAAATAATAAATTGTGCATACTATTAGAACCAAAAAGTCAAAATACAATTGTTTTGCCACTTTTGGAACTCTGCACAGAACTCCACTTTTTTAGTAAAACCTGTACAGCTGCTCATTTTTTCTGCAATTATCCAAATAGCCAATCATGTGGCAGCAGTTCAGTGCATTAAATCAAGCAGATGCAAGTCAAAAGCTTCAGTTAATCTCCACAGGTTTATCAAAACTAAACAGATGAACACAGGAAAACGACTAGGCTACAAGTCTGTGTCCACTGTTCTGTTCTGATAGCAGTGGAACCTGGTGTGCTCTTATGATTTTGTAGCACATTCATTTCAAGGTTTGGCAAGATACTTTTCTGATCATGGCAGCTGTAAGATTATTTGAATTACCATAGATTTCTTGGCAGCTTAAAATAGTCTGGCCTTTCTCCTCAGACTGCTTTCATCAGCGAGGTCTTTCTGACCATAGAGCTCGCTGTTTTCTTACACTACCTCACTTTTTTGTTTTTGCAACATTATGTGTAATGTCTTTTGGTGTTCAACCAAATGTGAACATAACCTAGAGCTCTTAACCCATATGCATGATTTTATGCGTTGCACAGCTGCCACATACTGATTGCATAATTGTAATTGTTCCTAATAAAGTGAGTGTATATTAGAATAACATGAAACCATTATAAGGAGAACTGAGAACTGAATTAGACATAAGATGAGGGAATGCTGGTGTAGATAATTGTGCTAAAAATCTCTAGATTTTTTTTTATGTATTGTGGTATTGTTCAGACTGCAGCCACGGCTGTTCACGGTGAGGTGTGTTTCTGCATGTTGTTGCAGATGTAGAGAAGAGGGATACCGATGTCTCTGGCAGCATGGCCCAAAGGCTGTATTTAGAGTGTTTTTACCCTGTGCTCTCTTTGTTGGGCCAGCTGCAAGGTGTCTGTTTGGGACACTCCAGATGTTTGCTCATAAAGACAAGGCACTTCAAATAGCTGTGAACATCCTAACCAGCTCATTCACTGTGAACCATGCTTAGGGCTGTACACTTGGACATTTGGACAGGGGTAACAACATAGAGCCTTTCCCTGTAATCATGCAGCTTGCTGTCGGAGGGGTCGGAGCAGGCCTGCCAGTCACTTTCCACATGACATCTCCAGGCAAGGAGGCAGAGCTTTGAAACTCCCAAATAGCTTCAATAGCATGGTATTCCCTTGGGAACTTGAACTTGAACTGAAAGGTGACAAGGTCAACAAAAACTCAGCCATTGTTGTAACTATAAAGCTTTGACTTTGTTATTATAAAGCTAATATCCGGCTAATGGCATCTTACAGTTACCCTTTTCAGGTTTGGTTTGGAGCAGATCATTTCTCAGGAAAGCTGCTCAAGAAATGGAGGGGCTTTTGGCTTGAAAATAAACATGTAAGTGCAAAAACATGAGTGAATGCAAGACTTTAAAAGAGCTAGAAGAGCAAATACAGCACGCTGAATTTGGCAGTAATCCTGACACCCATTAGCATGGGTACTTTAAAGAGTGAGCGAGAGGCTTTCACATGGTTTTAATCAAAGTAGCACCAACAAAGTCAATCACAGCACAGCAAAGAACAAGAGACATCATAGTCAAAACACGGTTTTCAGCTTCAAAGTAAATGCTGAGTGCCTGCATACACAGCCCTGATGAGGCATTGGTGGGGGAACATGCAAGCAAATCAGAGGCCTAATCAGTCCCTTAACAGCCTGTACAGACAGTCTGCTGAGTGTGCATGTGGGTCTAGTCAATGAGCACAATGTGATGTACAGCAGGATGAATAAGTGTGTATGGAATAGTAGAAACACTATTATACCTGGGTTTTTTTTTGATCAGTGGATGTGAGTTTATTCGCCACTGTGATCTGACTGAGATTTCCACAAGAGGGCAACAGATAGACATTTGTTTGCTTACAAGGTGGCCTGAAAGGCATAGGCCACCTCTTGAACTTCTGAACTTCTTACACCCATTTAGCTGTACGCACTGCATTTTTGTGTCATTTATTAATATCAGTAATATATTCTATGATTAAATGCAGTAAATGATTTTCTCATTCATAAGTCCACAATTTGTCCCATACCTTACATAATATATGCAAAATATAACAGCAAAAAATGTTAGAGCAGATTCAGCATCGCTACTGCCTCCCTGCCTGTTTCCTTTTTTTCTTCTAAGAATTACAATTTTATACATTTTATTACATTTCTATTTTGTTTTTAAATCTCTTAATGCTATAGCTCCCATATACATCCCTGACAAACTATGCTCCCAGGTTTACGATGTAGTGCTAAGAAAAGTGGTGAAGCCACTTTATGAGTAAGCATAATTGTTTATGACACTCATTCCATTAAAAAAATCTACTGACACACACACACACACACACACACACACACACACACACACACACACACACACATATACATGTATGTATGTATGTGTGTGTGTGTGTGTACTGTATATACACACACCTGACTACAACTGTCGCTTTCTTAGTATCAAGCCACTCCTGAACCAGAGACAATGTCAGAAGCATCTTTCCTGGGCTAAGGAGAAAAGGAACTGGACTGTTGCTCAGTCGTCCAAAGTCCTCTTTTCAGATCAGAGAAATCAATGTTCTAGAGTTTGGAAGAAGAGAAGAGAGGCACAGAATCCAAGGTGCTCGAAGTCAAGTGTGAAGTTTTGCAGTCTGTAATGATCTAAGGTGCCATGTCATCTGCTGGTGTTGGTTCACTGTGTTTTATCAAGTCCAAAGTTAATGCAGAGTCTACCAGGAGATTTTAGAGATTTCATACTTCCATCTGCTGACAAGCTTTATGGAGATGCGGAGTTCCTTTTCCAGCACAGTGCCAAAACTACTACCAAATGATTTGGTGGCCAATGATATTACTGTCCGTCTGTGTATTACTGTACTTCTCTTGATAGAGAATCTATGGGGTATTGTCAAGAGGAAGAGAAACACCCAGCTCAAAAATACAGACAAGCTGAAGCTCGCTATCAAAGAAACCTGGGCTTCAATAACACCTCAGCAATGGCACAAGCTAATCACCTCCATACCACTTTGCATGTGGTAAAAGAGCCCCAACCAAGCGTTGACTGTATAAATGAACAAACCTTTCAGGTGTAGGGCATTTCTGTATTGTAAATTCTTTTTGAATGATCTTTGGAACTATTCTAATAATTTGAGATACTGGCTTTCTGGTTTTCATGAGCTAAAAGCCATAATCATCACAATTAAGGCAAAAACATCTTGAAATATTTCACTTTACGTGTAATGAATATGGAATACATGAAAGTTTTTCAATTTGAATTAAATAAAGAAAAAAAAAGGCAATTTTTCATGGTTTTCTATTTTTTGAGATGCTCTAGTATATTTAGTACTGTGCAAAGGTCTTTACGGACCTTAATGTGCCCTGTCATGCTACAAAAATGGTTCAGGAATAGTTTGAGATGCATGCTCAGGAGCTCAAGGTGTTGACTAGAACTCCGAATTCCCCAGATCTCAGTCTGATCAAGCATCTGTGGGAAGTGCTGGACAAACAAGTTTGATCCAATGGAAGCCCCTCCTCACAATTACATAAAATCTTCTACTAATGCCTTGTTTGACCCACAAATATTGATCCCAAAATTAAACATCCCATGTAACTGTTTATTTTAACATCACTATATCACTATGGTGTACGCTACATCATAGTTTGTAGAGGTTTGTGCAAACCTCCACATGTATCCCAGCAGATACCCAGCCCTTATGATACTGAGCAACATGGCGTAAGTAGCTCATGTCCTTCTTTGCCAATTGGCATTATGGCTCATCAGGACGCAACATAGACAGGAAATACACCAAACATAACCTTTGATCCAACAGAACATTATTGCACAAGGGATTACAAATAGACGGATTGTGCTCAGAGGCCCTCATGTGATTGGCGAGGGCTAACATTTTTCATGAATGGACTGAGATCATGAGAAGGAAGAGGCTGAACAATGAAAGCAGTCTATATACATGAATGAATACATGCACTGAACTGCCATTTCTGTGTTAGTAAGATTCTGCAATGACAACATAGGTCAACACTGTGGGTGTGATAAGGCCAAGACACTAGCAGCAAAAATCAAGTTCCAAATAATGTATGAGATCACTAGTTGATGAAATGATCAGTTGTTTTTCAATGAAATAACTGGTATTTCCAACTAAGGAAATGACTCAGAATGAGGAACATTAATGAATACAATGACATAATGCATCTCGTGGGAAATTTATGTTTGATAACCTAATAACAAAATTATGCATTGGTGGAAGTAGAAAGTTTATCCTTAGGAAGTTTTGAACAAGTAAGGATTTTTGGTTGACTGAACCTTCAGGAAGCCCTAAAGGTTTTATGTACACTACAACAGAGTGATTCACTATCAGATAGGATTCCAAATAGAAACCTTTAAGGAGGCTTAGAACCCTAACCTATTCATACCCTTTTAGGTGTGTAGGTTAGGTTTAGGTTAAAGTGTTTGTAGAATGCTTGTTTTTGTTTGTAAAAGTAGTCAGGCTGGCTGCCCGTATCTTGTTGTAAAGAAAACTTGTTCATTTCACTTCAAATTCCAATGCACATGGACACTGAAGGGACACAGGGGCTGATGATGGGACACACGACAGCTGAAAATATCACTCACTGGGTAGTGACTACATCAAACAAGTGGGTTCTGTTTTGGTACAGAGGGCCTTGTTGAGTTCATACACCAGCAAACTTCGTGCTCTAAACCAAGAAGTTAGTTTTCTGGTGGACAGAGGCATACTTACTTGAATTAACTTGAATTGAAATCAAGGGGTCCTACTCAACATGCTTTGTTGCTCAAAACAAGAATGATGGTTTTCATCTAATTCTTTTCAAACAAGTCATAGCAGGATTAGTTCACATCACTGGCCTCTTATTTTCAAGTTGCCATTTCCCAAGAACACAGGTACTTTCCAAAGGTTGCCTTCCAAGGGCTTGAACCAACAGTACCAGTTTCTGGCAAGGATATACAAGCTTATCAAAAGTGGGTTATGACCCTAAAAGACACAAATAGAAAAATATCCTTGTGTAAGCAAGAGTGGCCGAGACTAGGGTGGGCTGGAGAAGCGAGACTTTTCTAACAAAAACAGTCTGTTTGGAAGCTCTGCATCATCAGAGTAGGATATGCCATATGGATGCTGAGTTGATGCCCAAATACAGTACATCAGATCAGTGCATCCTGATAACAATGTCCAAGCAATAAAAACTTCACGGTTCCCACTGCCACTTTTTCAGGGCCAAATATCATGTCGATTTCAAACCCCAACAACCCAAGGGATATGCACTTTCTTGGACACTGATGCTATTGAAATGGTGAACCTTGCAGCTCAAAACAAGGGATTCCATTAAAGTTACTTTTTTGTTCAGAATAAGGATGGTGCTTTCTGTCCAATTATTTGCTATGGAGCTATACAAAAATGCTGCAGATGCACTTTTGAGATACACCCAGGGGAGTGGCATCTAGGAGAGGTTTGGCATGGGTCAACACATTGCCAATTGTGGTTCTCCTTGGCAGAGCAAGAAGGCCTGTTCTCAATGGTGTTTACACCATTGGGTGGATCTGATGCATTGCCCAATTCCCAAAATATTTTTCTCCATGGACTGCTAGACATTGGCAAGTCCCCATCTATGATATGGCAGCCAATGCTGCATGCTAGAGATGTGCAGAAGGCTGGGATCACAATTTGGTTTTTGCTCACATCCATGTAGAAGTGGGCAGTCAGATATGAAGCTCACGAGCTTCATCAAGAAAGGGGGGATTGGTCAGAATGTCTCTGAGAGCCAGCAGGAGTGGGAACTAAACAGCCTCGCACACAAAATTCTTTGTTAGGTGAATTCTACAGTAAATATATTTTTCCTGTGAATCACAGCACAATAATCTTGAGCAGAAATTTTCTGCACCTGCTTTTCTCCAGACTATATTGATGCAAGACCTGCTGACAAGATTCTGTACTTTATTCAGCCTTTGACTTTTTCAAGGCAACGTAGCTCATTTGTTGCAACTGTACATTAATGTGCCATAGTTTTCTCATGTAAAGTTTCCCCATGTGTGTAACTTTAAGAGCACAATGGGAGAAAGAAGTACACAGTAAAGTCGCCAGTGTTGAATTAACACCCAGTGTGTTGAATTAACACCGTACAGTGTTTATATATGTCCAAATGGGTTCAAATGAACACTGGTGTGTTAGCACTGGGGATCTTACTGTGTAGTTAAACTTCCTTAGGTAGTAAGCTAGTGCGCATAATATTACAAAAAGAAACTATTTGCATGTGAAATTTTGATACATTTTGTCATCTGGCGGCATTCAGTGTGGAGTATGAGCAATACTGCAAAAGTTAAAATGGAATCGTTTGTGTTGGTATGCTAGCTCGCTAGCTGCTTTGAGGTATTGAAGCAGGCCATTATAACGCACACTGTGGCACACGTTACTCCAGTCATACAAAATCTTTTGACTGAAGTAGCAGAGTAAAAAAAAAAGTATCATAATAATAATATGATCAGAGAGTAGTAAAGTCAACTACTGGTAATGGGACTACTGTTACACAGAATGTTTGTGTGTATTCCTTTGCACTATACTACTACCTTTTTATATAAAGCTGTCAGTAGTAGAAACATACAGTATTATGGTATTTCTAATGGGAAGGAAATGAGTCATAAAAATGGTCATAAAGCCATCAGTAACTAATTCCTTTTCATCCTTCCACTGCGGGGAAGAAGACATCAGACCAATTAGAAGTATTCAGTTTGGGAAGCAGAATCCATTTCAGGAAAAAATAAGATCAGTGTTAGACATTTGATTGTGCAAAATTCTGCAGTTTTTGGTTTCTTTTCTGTGCTTTATTTAAACTTTTAATGCAATCTTTAAGGCATGTTTAAGGTATATATATATATATATATACAGTTATATACAGGTTTTTAGTCAAGGTTGTTTACAAAATTGGAAATGTAAAATAAAATCTACCTAGTGTCTATGTATTTTTAAATATAAGATGTTGAACGTTAAATGATGTCATACGTCTTCTTGTGACAATTGCAGTGTCTCCGTTTTACAGTATGTAGTTATTTTACCGTTATTAATATGCAGAATTTAACTGCAATCATGCCTGTTAGAGTAGTCTAATGTTTGCTGTAGTCTAATGTTTGGCACCCTATTAGTGTAATAACAATTACAATAGTGTGATTATTACTGTGATTAAATTTACAGTAAGCACACTGTGGAATGTACTACAGCAGCTTACTTGATAATTGCACTTTACATTTAATAATTACATTTTACAGTATTCTTTTTACAGTGTATTCAGTTGGCAATATAACCATCAGGCTATTGAGTTATGGAGCAAAAACATAGACGCTCCATTGCCTAAACGAACACTGTTCCACAGGCCCATTTAGTACTAAGGAATGTAGTTTTTACCTTCAATTTGCATTCTGTTTAAAGCTTAAAGGTACGTCATTGGTCCTTATGGTGGCACAGCTGCCTCACATTCCAGGGTTCAATTCTGCGCACTACTGTCTGTGCAGAGTTTCTGTGAATGTTCTCATGTCTGCCTGCTGCTCACTTTGGGTTCTCCGGTTTCCACCCACCTCCCAAAACACACCAGTAGGTGGATTATGTAAGATTTGCTGCTCCTAGGTGTGAATGAGCGGTGCATCATGAGACTGGCATCCCATCCAGGATGTATTTCTGCATCATGTCCAGTGTTCAAGAGATAGGGTTCAAATCTACAATGATCCTGATCAGGAAAAAAAAATTGTTACTGAGATCAAGCCCAATTATGTGCCTTAAATAATTATTTATGGTACACTCACATTTCCACTTGAAAGATATAAAGATCACAAAAATATTACAGATGCAAAAGGTGTACACTTGATGGTACCACTCCAGCGACAAATAAAAGTACAGTCTGTTACCTCTGAATCTGGAGGAGTGTGTTGGTACATAGAATAGCCGAAAATTATTAGACAGCGCCATCTACCGTCTTAGGTGATTGTTCCTGGAGCTTCAGTTGAGCAGCCCGTGGTGTATTTGATAGTTTCTATTATGTAGTAATATACAATCTATAGAAATTCTATTATCATAATTATATAAAAGGTGGAATTATTTCAACAAACTAAAAGGAAAGGGTCCATAGTCCTGTGTCTCAGAACCAGCAAAGTCTGAGTACTCAGGAGGAATTTTCATGAATGGGAATGGTTTGGTAAGAGCAGGCTACTGTTTAACCTTGTGCAAACTAAACTGACCGCACTACTGGTCACCACAATTCGTTAAAAAAAAAAAAGTGCAGGGAACGAAGTAAATAGCAGCGAGGGGAAAAGGGCACGCTCTGTTTAAGGTGACCTGCTGGTGCTGGTGCCCTTATCCAGAGCGACTTACATATTTCACATTTTATGCAACTGAGGGCCTTGCTCAGTCCAGCAGTGGCAGCATGATGGTACTGGGATGGTACTGGGATTCGAACTCATGACCTTCCGATCAATAGTCCAGTGTCTTACCAGTGAGCTACCACTACCCAAGCCAGACAGGCCTGTACTTTAGCCCTGCAGGGGGAGGTTCTGCTGCACATTTAGGTTCTGATGTACTTAAGCCCTGCAGGGGGAGGTTCTGCTGCACATTTGTGCGCAGTGTTCATAGCAATCCATTTACCTGTCTTACAGCAGCCTATTTACCTATAACCTACTAATCTTTCTTTCTTTCTTTCTTTCTTTCTTTCTTTCTTTCTTTCTTTCTTTCTTTCTTTCTTTCTTTCTTTCTTTCCAAATCTATTCCACAAGTCAAATGTTTCATATCACATGGCCACATTTTAATCGAATTATTTTCCTTTACTTTTATTTCTTAAAAGACACCACGTCATAAAGAAAAGATGGACTGTCCTTTCCCCTACTTAGTTGGGCTGTTCTTGAAATAATATACTGTAGATTACTTCAACTGTTAAATAGGGCTATATACTGTACTTAAAACCAACTATCTCGACACAACAAAACCTATGGTATCAAATTCATTAAGATGGTAATAAATTACACTAATGAACTTTGGACAAGGCACACCTGTTCATTCCAGGTGACGACCTCATGAAGCTGGTTAAGATGATGCCAATATTGTGCACATCATGGTAAACGAAACATACTAGTGCAAAAAGATAGCAAAAAGATTGTGAAAATATTGTCAAAGAGTGCATTTGTTTAGTAGTTTAAACCAAAAAGGGAAGCTTTCGTATATACTATAATCATTACATAAAGTGAAATATTTCAAGCCTTTTTTTGTCTTAGTGCTAAGGTGTTTGCTGAAGCCCAGGTTGCTTTTATAGTAGCCTTCAGCTCGTCTGTATTTTCGGGTCAGGTGTTTTTCATCTTCTCGACAATACCTCATAGATTCTCTAGTTGGCCGGCCAATCAAGCACAGTAATATCATGATCCGCAAACCATTTGGTAGTAGTCTTGGCACTGTGGGCAGGTGCTAAGGAAATCAGCAATTTCATAAAGCTTGTCAGCAAATGGAAGCATCAAGTGCTCTGAAATCTCTTGAAATATTTTGCGTTGACTTTGGACTTGATAAGAAACAGTGGACCAACACCAGCAGATGACATGGCGATGTTGCAAATCATGAACTGCAGAAGCTTCATACTGGACTTCAAGCACCTTGGATTCTCTGCCTCTCCACTCTTCCTCCAGACTCTAGGACCTTGATTTCAGATGAAAGTAAATTTTGAATTTCATTTGGAAAAGAGGACTTTGGACCTGAACAGCAGTCAAACCTGTTTTCTCCTTAGCCCAGATAAGACGCTTCTGGTGTTGTCTCTGGTTCAGGAGTGACTAGATATTAGGAAAGCAACAGTTGTAGCCCCTTTCCTAAAGACATCAGTGTGTGGTGGGTCTTGACGCACTGACACCAGCTTCAGTCCTTCACTTATTGTGAAGTTCTCCCAAGTTCTTGAATCGACTTCTCTTGACAATTTTCTCAAGGCTGCAGTCATCCCTGTTGCTTGTACACATTTTCCTACCACACTTTTCCCTTCCAGTCAGCTATTAATACCTTGTGGAGGGTGTCGATGAGCATCTTCTGGACAACTGTCAAGTCAGCAGTCTTCCCCATGATTGTGGTTGTGTTCACAGAACTAAACCAACTGATAATAATTGATGAATTAAATATTCTAAGAATTTGAGATGTTTTTATGTAAACTTTTTGAGCCGTAAGCCATAATAATAAAAATTATAAAAGAAAGAAAAATGCTTGACACATTAGTTTCTCTGCAGTGTAAATATGCACTTAATCAAGGTATTCAAAATTTTTAAGATGCACCGGTACACACAGAGTGCGCTCCATAATAATTGGCACCCCTTGCAAAGATAAGCAAAAAAGGGTTAGAAAAAAAAATCCATCTTTTGTAGAAATCATCTCACACTGAATGAGAAAAATCAAACCTTTAAGTGAAATAAATTTATTGACCGAAAAACAATCCCCTCATCAAGATTGCTAAATACCCACAATTATTGGCACCCCTGCATTTAATACTTTGTACAGCCTCCCTTTGTCAATAAAACAGCACTGACGTTTCTCCTATGACATTTTATAAGGTTGGAGAATACAGTGTGTGTGTGTGTGTGTGTGCGCGCGCGCGTGTGTGTGATTATATGAATAAAAAGAATCCTCTTGGATAGGCCTATATTAGGTATTTTAGGTATAACATTATATTAGGTTTATATTAGGTATGTAAAAAATGTAAAAACGTAAAGAAATGTAAAAAAACAACATTTATTTATAAAATCAATAAAAGAAAAAAATTTACAAAATATTTAAAAAATAAACTAAAGGTTTTTGTTTACATTTAAAGTTTGCATAGTTTGGGTTAAGATTTGGTCATTTGTAGTCATTGCATTTATGAGCTGCAAGTTCGTACAAGGAAAGCAAAGCATTCATTTGTGTGTGTGTGTGTGTGTGTGTGTGTGCGTGCATGCGCGCGCTCACGCGCCAGCGCAGCCCAAACCCCACCATCTGTTGGATGTCCAGAAGGTGTGTTATGATCCCGTTCGCAGAAATTGCCAAAAGGGGGAAACGGCGGCTTATCGATTGAACTGATAAAGAGGAGCATTTAAGAGGCCAGATGTGCGAGGTCAAAACAAAAAGCACGAACAGTCTAAGAGCGAACAGTCGCGCGCATCAAGCACCAGTCCGCACGCCTTGGACCGCACTTTAACGGGAATACCGAGACATGCTGCTCGCCGCTTTCCTCTGCGCGTGCTTTATCGGCGTCGCATTGGCCGACTCCGGACCACACCTGGCCAATGACTGGGGAGAATCTGTCCGCCTGAGGCACCTGTATGCGGCGAGACCCGGTCTGCACCTGCAGATCAGTAAAGACGGGAAGATCGGAGGATCGCACGTGCAGAGCTCGCACAGTGAGTACCGGAGTTTGACCCCGGACCAACAAAACACATACACACATCCAAAAAAAATAAATAAATAAAAATCATGCACCCAGTATATTTATTACAATTAACTCAACAGTATGCTAATATATTTTATTTGGATGATCGTATCGTATATAGCCATGACGCGCAAGATTGCCGTTGCGCATCATGCTTAGATTAAATAAATAAATAAATAAATAAAATAAAATCATACTCCAGTGCATATGCAGACATGTCAGGAAATGCAAAGGGAAGAAAATATTCATCTATAAATAATCTCATAAAAAATATTTAAAAAAAATCATTTTGGAACGTTCCCAGTGGTAGTGATTCAATCCCTGGTGCATAAATAAGAGGTTTAAATTTTTACCCCCTTTTCCAGGTTTGGTGGAGATCCGCACCGTCGACACGGGCTGTGTGGTTATTAAAGGTGTCGCGAGCTCACAGTATCTCTGCATGGAAGCCAACGGCAAGCTATATGGCTCGGTGAGTCATTTATAGCATGCAACTTGCATTTATTTCCCAATCCTGTGAGCCGATTTATTAATTTGTATAATTTAGGTTCCGGTTGCATGTAATTTATCATAATCGGTCTAAACAGTAAAGAAATCTCACATGCACATAATGACATGCGTATGCACACACACACACACACACACACACTGGTAATGTTAATTTTGCGCTTAGGGGTTACAGACATCTTGCATGTCGGATGTTTTTTGAGTTCATCAACATTTACTTTCCAAAAGTTCATTCCTCCCACTAAACACCTGCATCGTCGTGTAAATATGATAAGCCTGGACATGATCAGTATCCGTAGATAGGCTATGCACAGCAAAAATTCTGGATTTTTTCTATGGGATATGAAAAAGGCTCTAATCATGTTTGTGGATAATGTAAAGCAAATTTCATTTAATTCAAACGAAAAAAACAAACTATTTTAACATCCATACTTGGATCCAGATGCTTTGCAACCATTAAAACAATGTACTTGAACATGTAGATGTTCACAATATACAGGCAGTGGAACTATTTAATTTTTTTAAAGATAATATTACAAAATTGACCAAACATATGCTGTGACGTTCTGTTCGAGACCTTTGTCCTGTGCTGGGTTTGCAAAGCTAAAAGCTGAATGAAACAGCACAGGAAAGTAACCTTGGCCCCTTTATGTACACGGCAAACGGCCATCGAAGAACTTAAAGTGAAAACAAGACTGAAATGAAATGCTGTTTATTGTTTATGACCCTTCTTGAGTGTTTATTTATTTTATTTCTCCCAACAGCACATTTATGTAAAGGAGGACTGCTCTTTTCTTGAGCAAATTATGCCAGATGGCTACAACGTCTACATCTCGGGCAAACACGGGACCCTTGTGAGCTTGGGTGGTGGGAAGAACCGACGTCAAAGCTCTCTCTCACAGTTCTTGCCCCTGACCAACAGTCTGCCACAGGAACCTACAGAGTACAACATAAGAGAAGTGCATTCTCTAGTTGACCCAGAACAAGATCTTCATTTAGGCGTACAAGCAGACAGCATGGAATCCTTTGGGAGGATCACCCAGATTGTCATTCAAAGCCCAAGCTTCAACAAAAGATGAGCAGAGTTCAAAGTTTGCAAAGACGTGACTCAGTTCAACCTCTTATGCAAAGGCAAGAGGCTGAACGGAACCAACCTGGTCTGAAAACAGAGCCCAGATGAACAGACAGAACTTACAGACATGAGAGGAGGATCAGGTTTCCCAAAGATCAATTTTAACCCCAGGTTGCACGGGTGGATTACAAAGAAAATGCTCAAAGTTGTAGTTCACTACTGCTTCATTTAGTAGATCACTCCAAATAGTAAATGTTGAGGCTCAAAGAAAAATGCTGGCAGCTTATTAGGTTTATTTATTTCTGAATATTATATTCACTGTTACGCCTAGACTCTGTATCATATAGTAAAGTTTTTTTTGTTTATAAACTGTGCACTTGTATCTAAACTGTAAACCGTATAGACTGGATTTTTCTATTTGTTGTATTTATGGTTGGCTGTGCTTTATGAATGACTTTTGTTAGACACAACTATGTCTCTTTTTGATCAAGTCTGGTTTCATTATGAATCTTATACGATTCCAATGAGAAAAGCTTTTGATTCAAAAGAATGCTAGTCACACTCTATTTGCTGTGAATAAAATAAAGGAAATATTCAGGATTACAAATCTGAAAAGTGTACAATATATATGTATGAATCTGTCAATAATTTTTTGATATAAACATATTAGTGTAATACATGACGCTTGTTTTAGAGTTTTGGAGAAAAATGAACAATATATAAAAAATGGCCCATAAAAGTATTTATGGATTTCTAATTGAAACTTTTCAATTCAATTACACACACACACACACACACACACACAC
>JAOVYU010000004.1:5218614-5229963 GCA_025674565.1 Synodontis membranacea
TTCTCTTAAAAGTTACATTACAGTACAGTGCATTTTTTAATTTCCACCTATCTATGTATTTATCTATCTATGCTTTCATATAAAATATACTTACAACAAATCATTGCATCATCTGACAATAGTTATGGGGTAATTCATACATTCATCCATTATATCCCTTTACTTTACCTCCACTTATTATAGTTTAAGCCTGCACAATTAACCTGTAACCATGCCTGAAAATTAAAAATTAAAAAATTCGAAACATATGTAAATGATTACATGATCTGAACTAACTTTATGAGCACTTTGTAATAGTAGCACTGCATTATATTATGTACGTGTACACTATATTCATCCTATATAGTAGGTTAGTAGGTTAAAACCTGTAACCCCTTGTCCAAAAAAGCTGGGATGCTTTCTAACATGTGACTAAAAACAGAATGTGATGATTTGAAGACAACATATCAAATGTTGAAACCAATATACAAAATGCATGCTCATTTTAAATTTGATGACAGCAAAATGTTTCCAAAAAGTTAGCAACAATAGATTGGAAAAGTTTTGTAATGCTTAAACAAAAACACCTGGGGGAACATCTAACAACTACTTAGGTGAATTAGCAAAAGGTTAGTAATATGCTTGAGTATAAAAAGAGCATCCCAGAGAGGCAGAGTCTCTAATCAGTAAATATATAGAGGAAATCACAACTCTGTGAAAGACTTCCTGGGATAATAGCACAACAATTTAAGAGTTCGTCAAGATTAAATTGCAAAGAATTTAGGGATTTCATCATGTACAGTACATAATATCATTAAAAGATTAAGAGAATCTGGAGAAATCTCTGTATCCACAGGACATGGCCAAAAAAACAATACCGGATAGCTGTGATCTTTGGGCAATCAGGAAGCACTTCACTAAAGACAGAAATGATTCTGGAGTGGAAATCACTGTATGGACTCAGGAACACTTCGGAAAAACATTGTCTGTGAACAGGTTAAAAATCTACCATGCAGGGAAGAAACCATATATACACTTGAAAGAGAAACGCTGCTTCCATCTCTGGACCTGAGCTCATTTTAGATGGATTGAGGCAAAGTGGAAAACTTCCCTAAGGTCTGATGAATCAAAATTTTTAATTCTTTTTAGACATCATGTATGCCCCTTCCTCTGGGCTACAGAGCAGAGTGACTGTCCGGCTGGTCATCAGTGGATGGTTCAAAGCCAGCAGGTGTGATGGTTTGGGGGTGCATAAACAGCACATGACATGGGTAGCTTTCACATATGGGAAGGGAACATTAATGCTGAATGATATATAAATGTTGTCTGTTGTTTTCTGTTTTCAATAAAATTCGTACTGACAAGTTTTTGAAAATCATCGCATTCTGTTCTCATCCCAACTTTTTTGGAAATAGGGTTGTAGCCAAAGCATTTGTGAATTTTCCTACATCAAACTTTTTTTTTTTTTTTTTGGACCATCTTCCTGTTTGACTTGTTTGACAACACCGCTTTATATATATATATGATGTTAAATTAATTAAGTCATGTTATATTTATTCATTAGTTTCTCTGCAAGGGCTTAGTAACACAGGTCTTGACTTTCCTATCAGGACAGAAAATAAAAGTTAGTGTTTCAACACACCTGATGTCCCAATATACCTGAATTGACCCTATTTATATAATGAACATAAAAAGCAGAGCTTAAAAAATGACATCTTCACATAATAGTATGAGTTATACAGATCACTCTGCATGTACTTGTAATCTGGTACTTATAAAAAAAAAAAAAAAAGGGCACCGTTTCGTATTATTTGGTGGTGTTATGGGTCCCTCTAGTGGCGATGTAGTCTAACTACATTTGCATGGCTTTATTTCGAGAATATTTCAGGATTGCTTAACCCCCAAAATACAAATAAACAAACAAACAAATAAATAAACAAATAAATAACTTTTATATTGTAGCACGCGTCATAATTTTATATTATTATTATTATTATTATTATTATTATTATTATTATTATTATCTCTATAGAATGCATTTCCTGTCATTGTAAAGTAGAAATGAAATTAAATTACAGCTCATTTAAATGCTTAGGCAATATCGAAGAGGACTGATTCCAAAAGAGTCGATTCACCGATTTCAGGAAATGGAAAATAATAATAATAAAAAAAAGAGTCGAGTCTTAAGAGTCGGAGTCGATTACGCAAAGCCAAATTGATTTTTTATAGTTTGTATAAATGTAACTCGCTCAGTTTTTAATAAATGTAAGTCGGATTCGATTTAAAAATATCAAGCGCTGAGCAACGCAACAGTATACACATTAACGTTTTAGAAATATTGAACTTGGGCCAAAAATACGACTCAATTCATCCCACTTCTATTATTAGGTCGCGGTACATTTATTCGCTCCCGTCCAGTAGGTGGCGATGATCACTAACTCACTAACTGCTGTAAGTCAAGTCTGAATGAAGAAGTAGTCCTCCAGGAAGCCAGTAGCTTGTATAATTTACGTATTAAGTTTGTAATTAAAATATCAGTATAAATACTACATTATTCTTTTATTAAAATGGCAGGTTTGTCTCATAACGTTACAGACGATTTGTTCGACTCGATTATAATGGCAGATGACAGGTAAAAACAAATAAATAAACAATAAATTGTATTTTTAGCTCACTGGATAAGGAGCCAGTGGTGTTTTGCTAACACTGTGACTCAGTATTAACAGTGCAATTGTACAATGTATAATTCATAGATTTTTTTTTAGTCCGGCTCACTGCGGGGTAAAAATGTGCCTACAACTGAGGAGGGAGAAAAGGTGTCTTGAGTCGGTGTTGTAAATTTAGTGCTGTTGTTTAAGCAGGCCTTAAATAGCCTAATGAGTCACTGGGATTATTAGACTCACCTGAGCTGATTTAAACACCTGAATCAAATTAACTGCTAACTCTAACTCTAACTCTAACCCTAACTCTAACCCTAACTCTAACCCTATCCCTAACAATGTTCAAGATTTGATAGCACTTTTTTTTTTACACACTTATTCTTTATAGCACTTACTTTTCAGCCTTTTGAAGAAGGATCTACTTCATTTTTGGGAACGGATTTTAGGCACCAAAATAATAAAAAGGCACAAAAAACTTTTAAGGGGATGATTGGGTGTGCCAGAGCAATTGAAGTTTGAGAGAGAAACTTTACTAACTCTAACTCTAACCCTAACTCAAATTCTAACCCTAGATGGTTCTTGGTTCTCTCTCCCCTTTTTCTTCTTTCCTACTTTCCTTCTTTTTCTCCTTCCCTCTATTTTTTTCCCTTCCTGCCACTGTTAGGTTCACACACATTTTTTTGCAGTTCTTAGTCTTTTAACTCTGATTTTAAAACTCATCCTTTTACCCAATCCCTACATCTAACCCTAACCCTTTAGGGACCCTAGACTCATTGTGCTAATCGTTCCCTACGTTTCCCTGGTAATGTCAGGAAAAGTGCATTATGACTAGTCCGTATTCTCATAATAAATAAAATTAGTCTTCCTTATAATCATAAGTAAGAATTATATATATATATATATTTTTTGATTTGTTAAGTGTCCCACTCCTGTGTGTCATTAGTGTATCAGAATCATGTTGAAGATACCGTACTTTCTTATTGTTACCTCTTTTTCTTTAAGTGGATCTTGGGAAAACTGTGTTAGGCAAGAGTATGCGTCCTGGATGGGAAAGAGGTCCATTTCAGGGAACCATTCATACACTTATTCACAACTGGGGCAATTGAATGTAATCTACTTTCCTGTGGGAGGAAACCTGAAGACAACCCACATGGGGAGAAATCACAAAGAAAGCCTGTACACAAAGTTCAAGTTTGAACAAGGGCCCGTGTAACTGTGAGGTTTCTATGCCGCAGTGATGCAGAAAAACTGTATATTGCAAGGCGGCAGCACCCCTAATCATTTTTCTGTGATCTCAAGGCATCCTGTGTGTTTAGGACTCTGATAAAGGTTAAGTCACTGTCATCCTTTAATCTAGAAAAGCATGTAATTTCTCATGGTTGCAGGTTCCATGTAGATGGGTACCGTGAAGGATTTGAGGAGGGAACGCAACAGGGCTTAATCGAGGGCAGAAAACACGGCATGCTTCACGGTGCCAAGCTCTCCGCCGAGGTACGAATAATTCCTGAACATACCACAACTCGTGCTTTTCTGTTTTTTAAAAATGATGTGTGTCGTTTTAGGTTTCTTTTTATCATGGCTTTGCGCTCGGATGGAAATGTCTCCTACAAAACGCTGAAGATGTCAAAGCAAGGTAGGATATTTGGGATTTGTGTGGAAATGTCTTCATCTCCATTAAGGCCAGGTCATCTGTGTGTCCTGTACATATGAGGAATAAGGACGTCCTGAGGCCGATTGTTTTCCCAGGAAACGTCTGAAAGCCGTTGAGTCATTGGATCAAATGATCCAGAAGTTTCCATATGAAGACCCACAGTATGAAAACCTCCAGGAACACATGGAAAGAGTGAGAGCCAAGTTTAGACAGGTAGACCCGTTTCGTTTATCTTTTTTTTTTTTTTTTTTTTTTTTACATGATGCACATAGGTGGGCAAATCACTAGACTGGGTGTATGGGATAAGCGAAGTAAGTTTGGACTAGTTTTTATTCACAGATGGCTGCAGGCATAATATCAGCAGGCGTTTTTTTTTCCTTCACTCATGACGTCATA
Organism: Synodontis membranacea; assembly: GCA_025674565.1. Lineage (NCBI taxonomy): Eukaryota > Metazoa > Chordata > Actinopteri > Siluriformes > Mochokidae > Synodontis > Synodontis membranacea. The sequence goes on from JAOVYU010000004.1 coordinate 5,223,301, forward strand.
TTAACTTTCTGAAAGAAAGCCTTTGATTTAAAAATCATGTGAATTTTTAGTTAAATGCAACATGCTCCAGTTCTCTGCGCTCGATGATACTCTTTTCCAAATCCCACCACCAGCTGCACTCCATATACAAAGCAAGTACGTAATCTGGCTGTTAGGAACTATTTTGGCTGTTATGCTTGCTGTTTGGCTGGTAATTCTGTTAAAATAATATTTTTTTATTGGTATCAGTTCTGTCTCTGAGACAGTTTCATTTCAGCTGTGTGAGCGTTGCCTGTTAAGGAGTTTTATAGCCGTCACCAAATGCACATCAGTTGTATTGTTCAAATTTGGAAATTTACAGGTGATTGGCATTCTACACCATTAATAATCAAGGATGAAGGACATCAGCCTTTCTGAAATTTTTGTTAAATCAACAGAAATATTTCGTTAAGTTTGCCTTATACAAGCATTTACATGCAACTTTATTTAAAGATTGATTAATGTGGTCAAGTGTTTCAAGAATTAGGAATAAGGAGAAGTTTGAAAACAGTGACTTGTCAAAACACAACACAACACAACACAACACACACACACATATTTATATAGGTTGTGTTCAAAGTAATAGCAGTCCAACATCACTAACCTGATACATCACTGTTTTTGGTAGAAATTCATTTTCAACCTTTTTCTACTTGGCAAATAATTTGCTAGTAGGTGTTAAAAAGTTGATTGGAGAGGGGAAAACATATAAAGAAGTGCAGAAAATGATAGGCTGTTCAGCTAAAATGATCTCTAATGCTTTAAAATGGCAACCAAAACCTGAAAGACATGGAAGAAAACGAAAAAAACTACCATTCGAATGGATCAAAGAAGAGCCAAGATGGCAAAGACTCAACCAATGATCAGCTCCAGGAAGATCAAAGAAGATCTGTGAGTACTGTGACAATTAGAATACGCCTATGTGAAGCCAAGCTACTGGCAAGAAGCCCTCACAAAGTCCCATTGCTGAAAGACGACATGTGCTGAAGAGGTTACAATTTGCCAAAGAGCACATTTACTGGCCTAAAGAGAAATGGCACAACATCTTGTGGACTGATGAAAGCAAGATTGTTTTTTTTGGGGGGGGTCTAGGGGCTGCAGACAGTTTGTTAGACGTCCCCCAAACACTGAATTCAAGCCACAGTAGACAGTAGACAGTAAAGCATGGTGGCACAAGCATCATGATATGGGGATGTTTCTCATACTATAGTGTTGGGCCTATTTATCGCATACCAGAGATCATGGATCAATTTGAGTACATTAAAATACTTGAAGAGGTCATGTTGCTGTATGCCGGAGAGGACACGCCCTTGAAATTGGTGTTTCAGCAAGACAATGACCCCAAACACACCAGTAAAAGAGCAACATCTTGGTCCAGACCAACATGATTGACGTTATGGAGTGTCCAGCCCAATCCCCGGACCTTAACCTAATAGAAAACTTCTATTAGGGTGACATCAAACATGGTGTGTCTGAGGAAAACTAAGAAATGCGGAAGAATTGTGGAATGTAGTCCGATCATCCTGGGCTGGAATACCTGTTACCTGAGTCCATGTAACACAGACGTGCAGAAGTTCTCAGGAACCATGGTTATACAACTAAATGTTAATTCTGTTTTTCAAAGGGAAGCTAAATCTTGAAAGTTTTTCTGGTTACACAGTGAATGTTTGCGTTTGTAAAGAAGAATGCAGACACTGCTATTTTTTTGAACAGCCTAATATTCCTTTTTCTTAAATTTTTATAAAGGATTAACACAAATTTTTCTTCATGTTTTGATTAGGAATAGAATGTACAGTGTTCCCAATGCATCTGTGTGTATAGAAATAAAAGCTATTATAAGGGCTTTTGATCTTTATTCACATTTTTATATACACTGCTGTTATTCTGAACACAACTGTATATATAATGATAACACGTCATGCTGTCACCACAACACTTCTGGAACTCTGTTAACTGGAACTCTAGGCAAGTTAACTGGAACTCTAGACAAGCATATACTTGGACTGGGCATATTGCAGCTTGGACTTGCCTGGGGGCTAGCTATTAAATGTATGATTTGTCCACCACTGGATGAAATATTTTCTGAGACGTTATCATTAGCTATACTTGAACAGTACAGAATACGTGCATTTGCCCGATGAAATTCTCTGTTAACATTTCTCTGTGCCACAGGTGTGCTCTTTACTCAGCGTCGCTGCAGACTTCCGTGAGTATGTGTCTGGATCAGAAGGAATGTCATTCTGAAAGACCAAGGAGGCGAACCCTGCTCTGAGGCGTCCTCCTGCGGCACGGATCGCAAGACATCTTCGACTCACATGTAGAGGAATAGAGAAGCAAGACACAGTGCAGTTGTGTTGTTTATGCAGAATCAAGGCTTATGAAGTGAACAGTGGGAACATGTTGTAAATTAATGCTGTTAAAGGTTGAGGCTTCCTTCTGACCTCATACAGTAAATAGACCAGGAAATGTGCCAGATGATGACTGTTAGGATCTTGACTGAGTCGTTTTGAGAGTGTGAATATGTACTGATCTGTGATCAGTTACTGCTTTGACTTTGGCTTTCTGCTTGAATTTTCCTGATGTGTTTGATTCATGAACACCATCTGTTGGTGAAGTTGGAGAAAACAGACCTGCTTGTGTTAATGGGCGCATGTCTCCATCTGCTGGAGCAAATCCGAACTAGATTATTAACATTTTCATAGCTGAGTATTATCAGAACATTTCAACTATTCTGCTCTATTTCCCTCAGAATTGGGAAATTGTTTTCCCCTAGGAATGGTTGTGAACATTTGAAGTGTCTTTCTACTTAACGAGATATATATATAGAGGCGTGGGATATCCAAGAAAGCATTTTAGGCAAGAGTGGCAGTTTTGCATCTATCATTACGCATAATTAAATAACTACATAAGTAAGGAATAAAACATGACCAGGCATGATGTAATAGGAAAATAATAATCAACAGGGTGGTGGTGTGATTGCAGTGTTAGAACATCCTGAAGTGTTTTATTCCTGTTAAACGACATCAATTTTCCAACTCTCAAATTATTTTATTTATTAATAACAGAACATCGTGTGATACTTTTTATTATCAATTACTTTTGATTATGAACCTGTCTAATCAACAAGAGAAAAAAAACAAAAAAAAAACACAGTTTTGGTTATGTTACCGAGAAACTGCAAAATTGTAAACTCGTGAAGATCTTCTCAGGTTCAACAACTGACAAGACTGACAATTCAGCAATGCTACAGTGTAAATGTGTTTACTTGATTACATAACATCATTCTTAAAATTTTAATTCAATGTGTAATCTTTGTGTTGCCATTTGGCTTCAATCCAGACTGCGCATCTGGTAAGTCCTTTGTGTGTCACCTAAATGAGCTTTCTGTAGTCTTGGGGTTTGTGAGGTTGTTGCAATAAAGGACTGAACCTTGTATACTCTGAAATAATATTTGTAATTTCTTTGAGAATTTGCCTTCTCTCCTCGTTCTTTGTTGAAGAACGCTGCCATAAAAGCTTCAAAGGTGTCTTGAATTTCAGTAGAAGTGCCGCCATGCTGGATCATTAGTTACCTCTTTTGCCCCCAGAGAATGAGCGTGATTTTTATCATGCGAATGCTTACACCTGCTCTTGGCCTAAATCCCGGTTACCTTTTGTTAGTTTTGGTTAACCAACCCCGGGCCCCATGAAATTCCTCTGCTGGGTCTCTCAATGCCGTTTCACGGGTGGTCAGCAAAAGTCTGCTGACAGATAGCGTTCGGCTGCAACAATGCCATGCTGGGGCCGGCACAAGAGGGCAGGGGCCGGGCAACGCACTGCGTTTTTTTTTTTTTTTTTTGTTCTACACTGCTGGTGCTTTGAGACGGAGGTGCAGCTCTGAATTCAGCCGGGTTGGCAGAGAATGAGAGGGTGGTGCTGGAAGTGGCAGCTGGTTTGCGCTCTGTGCAGCAGCAGGTGAACACGGGGCCTGATGGCGGCACCTTCAGAGCAATGACAGATAAAACCGCACTCTTCCCTAAAGACCTCCAATCACAACACTACAGCGCTCGCTCCAGTGTGACCTGCCTTTGTGTGTGTGAAATATAGAGATTTATGTGATGGCCTTCTGTTTTACAGATGTGCTTTAAGAATCCACAGGTACTAGAACTGAGGCTTAGTGTGTGTATGGTAATTTTTTTTTTTTTTTTTTTTTTTAAATTATGTTGTGGATTGTGAAAGCTGGATTTTTTTTTTTTCTTTTCGGTATGATTCTCACATTAATGATTATGTATATGGATCTGTACTAGACGTTTCTGTGTGTCTGACTCATTCTGAATGCAGCACAGTAGAACATGAAGATGGGGAGGGGGGGGGCTGGTGAACGAAGGCTAAAAGAAAGCTTGAGGAGCGATGTTTCTTTGGTTTCTTTCAGCTGGCCGAGCCGAGTGGCTGGGGCCAGCGAGAGGGAGCAAGGTCTGAGCAAATGAAGGAGGACGCTGGAAGGTTTCAGAAAATGTTCAGGAATTTCAGGAGCAGGTGGCGAGTGGTGACATGAAAGGAGGACGTGACAAATGCAACCGGCGGGCACTCCAGAAAAAAAAGGCCCCTGGCTGAATGGTGGCATAGTATCTCCCTTTTTTTTTTTCCTCCTCTGTGCCTCATACCCCCCACCCTCACACACACACATAGACACACGCACAAGCTCCAATCTCAGCATTAAGCCACTCGCTTGTCTGCATAGTTCATGATGTGGATGATAAAACGTGCAATTCCTATTCACAGCACAGACAAGAAAGGTCCTGCCACGTAGTTCGGCAGATGTGTGAAGTTGGTCTACTCCTGCTTTTTTTTTTTCCAGCTTTTAAAGGTCCCTTATGTAGGATTTAGGGGGGATGTATTAGCAGAAATGGAATACAGTATAGAGTATAGTATTTTTAAGTATCTTTTCATTAGTGTCTAATGAAACTGTAACTATGAATCGTTGTGTTTTCTTAAGCTTTGGATGAGTCTTTTATCTATATAGGGAGCGGGTCCACGTCTACGGAGCCAGCATGTTGCTCCGCTACAGTAGCCCAGAATGGACAAACCTCTAGAGAAGGCTTGTCAAATTTCGCATTTTTTTTTTTTAACAGGTGGCGGCATGAATCTGAACGGAAGCACCGGAATGAAGCTATGGAGAAGAAAGGAAAGGAATTGTTTTTTTTTGTTGGTTTTTTTTTTTTTTTTGCTGTTTTAGCTTCTTTTCTCACTCGCCATTTTCTAGCTGTGTTAAAAGTCATATTAAAGAGAAATCCAACATAGACATTAGTGATCATTAGCCTTTCTCAGTTTATTAACGCGAGTGACTGTACTGACATGAAGTCACATGCTGAACTTTGGGTTTTCCCAATTTTTTTGAACACCATTGTGGGTGATGTACGAAACTGTTAACAGAAGTGAAAATAGACCAACACGCATAAATGAAATAAGCTGAAATAAAAGTCAACTCGGAGTTTCATAGCAAAAATAAATCTTGAACCCTGTTGAAGAGCATTTGTCAAATTACAAAGATTTATTCACGGTGAATTTCTCCTGTGACGGCGTGGCCCGTTACGAGTTAAACCACTTACTCTTTATAAGCTGTAATATATTTTCAAAATCCTGACATTTAAAGTAAACAACCAGTACACAATACACTATGATATCGTTTAAGCTACTGCATTGTGCCATTAGGAAGTGCACAGTGTGAGATTTAACTCTTTATTTATTATGTTATAACTCACTATGCAGCAAATTTGGCACAGAAACGTTCTTAAAAAAAGGCCACAGGAAATCCTGCACCATAAATTTCTCCAACCATTTTGACATTTCGGTCCAAGTCCATGGATGCCGCTAATAATCCTCCATCTATTATTTGCTCTTTGGAAAGGGTCTAAGATGGATCAGAAGAGAAGAGAAGATAATGTTGGTTTTTTTTCTTTCTTTTTCTGGCAAATCTGGCCTCTCTTAGTGCAGGTAAACCACATCACTGAAGACTGATGCTTTGTTGTGACGGCTTGGGTTGAAGTTAAATTAACAGGCGCCAGGCTGGAAGCTGCACAGTCGCTTGTACTCGTGCTGTGGAAGTCACACGTTCGGGCTAGCCTTTCGCTACGCCTTTGCTAGAGTGTGGGAAGAAATGTTGCTCCATCCTCCTAAAACCGCAAACACGGGGATGCCAAGTGCCAAAGACACAGCATTATCATAGACCTTAGTCAGTGAGGAGAGTGTGTGAAATAGTCTAAGTTGTTTTCCTGTGAATTGTTTTTTTTTCCTCTTCTTCAATAAATCAAGCACATGATCTAAGCACAGGCTGCGCCACGAAAAGACAAATGTCTGAGACAACATATCCTCTGTATGTGCACGTGTGAGATTTGTTTTTTTAGCTAACTTTTTTATTTGCTTATAGATAATCATTTTCTCATTGGATCTCACAAGGTTGAGTGATCCATCCATCATCTATACTGCTTATCTGTCAGGAAGCTCGATTAGTATGGAGATGCCATCCAACACAGCACTGTAAAACCTGCAATATTTTAACTGTGTACAGGGATGGCTATGATTATTACCGCTCGTAAAGATTTTATTAAAAATGTTTAGAAAAAACATTCACCTTTTGGTGAAGTAGCTAACCCCCCCCCCCCCCCCC
>JAOVYU010000004.1:5230063-5240538 GCA_025674565.1 Synodontis membranacea
TACTACTACTACTACTACTACTACTACTACTACTACTACTACTACTACTACTACTACTACTACTACTACTACTACTAAAAAAAAAAGTGGACATCAACTGGAACTGTTGCAAACTTGAAAGCTTATGTTTTCCCAGTGATTAGGTTACAGTGATTATTTATTTTGCCCCCAGTGTTTAAAGTGATTAGGAGAGGCAAAAAATCTCCAAGGATCTCTGGTGGTAAATTGCAAGAAAAATAGCATCTCTGGATTACCAAGTTTCCAAAACTTGCCAAAAGATGCCACCTCCATGCCAAAAGATTACTTGGAAGGTATGTCAGTTATCCATGAACAAAAGCATCTTGATTTTGCTATTTTAATTCTGACCGGAACCGTGCTCTATTCTCTGATGAAATTTAAAAAAAAATAAATAATTTTTTTTTTTTTTTTGCCATAAAACCTTATGGTGGCTTTGGTGTAAAAATGATCTTATCTCAACTGTAAAGTGGAGGTTCTGGGATGTTGTGGAGCTGTTTTTCCTCCAAAGGACCTGGGCACCTTGTTACCCGAAACATGGCATCATGGACTCCATGAAACATCAGGACATTTTAAATCAAACTTCGGCTGCCTCTGCCAGGAAACTAAAACTGGGTTGTTGTTTTTGGCTCTTCCAGCAGGACGATGATCTGAAGCATATGTCCAAATCAACACAAAAATGATTAACTGACCACAGAATCAAGATTCTGTGATGGCCATCTCAGTTCTCTGACCAGAACCCTGTGGGGTGACCTAAAGAGCAGAGTGCACAAGAGAGGGCCTAGGACCCTGGATGACTTGGGGATTCTACATTATTATAAAATGTTATGGGAGAAAATATCTATTTTTTTTGATGAGGGATTTCTTTTTCTGTGAATATTTTTGTTTCAATTAAAGCTTGGATTTTTCTCTTTTTTTCAGGGTGAGATGAAGCTACTTCACCAAAAGGTGGATTTTTTCCAACCCTTTTCCTAATCTTTACAAGGGGTACCAGTAATTGTGGCTGACACTGAAAATGATGACTACTCATACTTCCTAGGTATGTAAATATATCACAACAATTAAAAAAGATCCTTTTTATTATACAGTATATAAAACCCTTTTTTTTTTATTGTTTTATACCTTTAAAAGGTTCTGTATGGATACAAAAATGTTTAGACCACAGTGCTTTTGAATTCACGACTTTAGAAGTCAGAAGTTCGTTTGTTTAGACCTCCTGAAATGCTTTCTAAAAAGCATGAAAGGTAATAGCAGGAACTTGTTTTCTGGATGCTAAACACAACTGTATGGTTAAAAGCTCCATGTGTCATTCATTGGCAACTTGCTGTGGTATAAGAGGAATAAAACTTTCATGACATCCACCTATATTAGGTAACAGTATCCCCACTTTGCACCAGATTGCATAACATCACCCTGCCGTTGATTATTTTTCCCATAACAGCCCATCCCCCAAATGTTTTCTTTCCTAGATAACTGGATAAACTGTCCTCATTAATAATTTTACCAAAACAAGCCTTAAAAGTCTTGGCTGATGTAAAGGAGAGAAAACAGACACGGTACAACAATCGGTTTTGAAGCTCAACTTTAATTCTAGCTAACATAATGTCTAGAACGGGTCTGCAAGTAAAGATTGTGCATTTCGGACCAGCAAAGAAAAAAAAAAAAAAACAACACATGATGTGACATTTTATTTCTGGGTCATCACCACATCTGCTAGAGTGTTCCTTGATTAACACCATTCAAGACTACAAAGACTAAAAAGAGCAAATGCTCTCATTTACAAGACACAAAGCCAAGCTTTATAGGGGTTGGGGGAAAAGAGGATGCAATGACTTCTCTGACGGTGTCCGAGTCAACAGCTCTCCTCGCACATTCAAAAGAGAAATACGGGTGAAAACCTCCACACCAGTTTGTCTTTTCTTTTACATTTATTTATTAATTTAAAAACCTATAAGTCTTGGCTCGCGAAACACGCAGCTCATTAGACTTTTTTGTCTTGAGGTAACAAACATTCCTGATGCTATACAGAGGATAATGTGTGGTTTTGTCCCCCTGGGTCCTGGGTTAGCCAGTAGCTCACCCTATAACTCCAAGCTGCTTCTCTTTACATAAAAGTACTATCTCCAGTCACAATGCAGAACACATAGCAGCACCATGTCTAAAAAGGAAAAAAGGATTGGGAGAGGGGGACCAAGGATCAACTTTTGACGTTTAAAAGAACAGAATTTTACAATTTTGGAAATATCCCAAGAATGCAATATGAAAAAGGAAAGAACTAGTGCTGGTTGCATCTACATGCCATTTATTGTGATATTGACACATGTGATGTTAACATGCCAAGCTTCCTGTGTTCAAAGCAACATATCCAGCTTCTGACATGGGAGCCATCTTAAATTACTACAATACTATGGCTTTGTAAAATTCACAAATTCATATCTGCTTTCAATTTGAACAAAAGCTTCATAAATACATTTAGATCAGGCCGCAAGGGGCCTAAAAGGCAGGGGCATAAAAGTCTCCTTTAATGAAACAGTTAAAAACTCAAACGAGTCATATAATCAAGCTGTTTATGGCACCAATTTCATTTAATGTGCTCTCATTTTTCTCTCTCTCTCTCTCTCTCTCCTTTTTTTTTCTTTTGCTCATGTCAGGACCCAGAAGGAGAATATAATGTATAGTGGGTGTCCAATTACCGGACCAGCAGACACTGAATAACGAAGTAAAACAAAAGACAGAACTGAGGAAAAAAAAAAAAAAATCATCATTGCTAAATCATGACTGGTTGAGGTATTGTGGGTAAAACAGGAACATTTGTCTATTTTTTTTCTTTTTTTCCTCTTTTTTTTGGAATAGCGCAGAAATCACATTAATAAAAACTGATCACATAAAAAACTACCAAAAGAAACAGATGTCAATATCATAATTTTCTATGAGAAAATTAAAAACCTATGGCAGTATATTGACATTATACATAGACAAAAACCAAAAAATAGCAGCAAAACAAGACAAGAGAACAAAGCATGTCTTTTCCTTTTTTTTTTTCTTTTTTTCGTTCAAAGTTTCATACTTGCCGGAAATCCCACCATAGCAGCTAAATATGAGGAGTGTGTGCTCCTGTGTTCTCTTCTTTTCTCATTATACAAACACCTTAGTTTAGTTCTGCAGTTACTTTCTGATGTCCAGGCGTCACCCCTTTTATCGTCCCACTCTGCCACCTCCAACATCCGTTTTCGTCCCAGTTTTCTCCTCTGAGAGTTGAGAGGACATTACATCTTGGGGTTTGTGCAAAATCTTCTAGAGGCCACAGCACTTTGTTTTCTCTTGTAATTCTGTTTTTTTCTCTTTTGTTTGTTTGTTTCTCATCCAGAGTTTTTTCAGCTCTGAACAGTGACTATGGCGCTTCTCTGATCTTCCAGAAAACCAACATTTCACACAAGGTAGCAAACACTCATGCATTGAGCACACTTCAAAACTTAGGCATCATGTCATCGCGTTCCATACTGGCCTTATACGAGGGGGAATAGAACAGAATAAATAGTTCTCGATCTTTGTTATAGCTTTTTTTTTTTTTTTTTTTTTGCTTTAGTGTTTTAAACGCATCAACGCGCCTGGAACTGAATGGTGGCAGGCTTGCGTGGGTCGCTCTCATCGAGATTGCACCTCAGTGTTCTCCAGCATCCATCTCAGCCATTAGGACAGTGACGGCTGCTGTAATGCTCCTCTACTATTCTGAGAATCCATTTCTTTTCCAACTCTCCGTTTCTCTCTCTCTCTAACCTATAACACCATAAAGAGACCTGCTCCATGCTGCAGACAGGAAATAAACCTGTCATCAAATCCTACTCCATTCCATGTTTTTTTTTTCAGTTTTGTTTTACAAATGTGGATTTTTTTTTTTCATAAGTCAGCCTTACAAGACGGACAGAAAGTGCTTTTTTTTTTTTTTAAATGGAATGGTTTTAGATTATAATACATAAATCTAAACAGAAAGTAGACTGTGGATTGCACTGCGAATGTAACATAGGAAGCGGGTAGGAGAGAAGCTTATTGTGTCACAACCAGTGATGGCATTGGCAGTGAGGACAATCAAACAAACAAACAAAAAATAATTGGGGGAAAAATGGAAATGGTTCTGTCTGGTGTTAAGTTAAAGCCTTAGCTTTGGCAATCCACAGGCCTCTAAATCATAACATAGAATAACACATGCTTAACAAAATATACTAGGGTTACACAAGCCATTTTGAAAGAAAAAGAAACGTTAGGGATTTTAAAAGTCTAGACAATAGAATAAAGTGACTAAACGCATAAGCAAGCGGGGATACATACACATGCCTAGACTGCAAAAAAAAAAAATGGCTGGGGTGACTGTTAGCATGTGTGACATTATACTAGCTAAAAGAAAGAGATAAAAAGAAACAAGCATAATGCCTCTTCTCTTTCAAATAATGGTTACTGATACACTTGAAATAAAATTACCAACCTATTTCCTTGTCTGTACATTAGACAAGTACCAACTACATAAATAATATATGCAGCTGTTGCAATTTAAAAAATCCTAGATTAACTATACATTTTTTGTCTTTTTTTTTTGACTCAAGTTATGTGAAGAGGGTTTGAAAAAGAGAGAAATAAGCAATGTGGAAGGGATGATCAGGGTTTTAAATCCTTCCCTTGTCCTCTTCTGGTGGTCCTGGCCAGCAACGGCCCAATCGTGAAGGCCACTGGGGGTGCCACTGAGGGTCAACAGTGAGGGCACTCTGAGGGGCTGATTAGGATTGGTTGAGGTGTCTGTGTGGGCTCTGGTGGTGCGGGGGCTGTGTGCCCTCTACTCCCATGAAGCCTCTGGTCAAAGCCCAATAACCCATTGAAAAACAAGACTCTAGATGAAGGCCAGCACCCTCAGATGTTAATGTCCCTGACGTCTGTAGGAGTGCATGAGAGATCCACGTCCTCCTCCACGCGTTTGCTTTCTGTGGAGATGTTTTGCTGTTGCGCCTGCCTCAGACTGGACTCCAGCAGAGATTCGATCTGCTCCTGGCATGATCGAAGACAGTCCTGTGGAAGGAGCCAGAAGCATTTAGTGTCTGCCACTGAGACAAGCTGTTTGGAAAAAGCAGTGAGGAAGTGTGGGACTTACTGGATCACTCTTGATAACTTGGGACAGGTAGTTGGTGAGGTTCTGGGAGGATAAAGAACTGTCGGCGTCCTTCAAGTAGAGTCCCTGCACAGCCGCAGCAACACTTCCTGCCGCGATCATTGAGGGGGGGCTTGCAATGAAGTTGACATCTGCAGATCACAGAAATGATGCCATTTTGTTACTAATCAACAGCGTGTGAGGATACTAATTCGAACGCGTGATGAAAATCAAATGAGAACAGTGCAAAACTCACTGAAACTAGCCATCTAAAAGAGGAAACCCGCAGCTGGAGGAAGTTTCTGGAAGGGCTCATAATGGAGCATAGCATGACTAAATCACAATGAAGGCAGTTGTGGCAGGGCAAGGGGACAGTCCCTGACATTTTGGGGTGACACCAGACTGTGACTCCAGGCATGTAAGGGTTTTTGGGGGTGGGAAACTTTGCTGTAGGTCCTAGTCTAGTACTCCCACCTACTCTAACTCCCAAACCTATCCTCCAAAAAGAAAGTCTCCAGTTAAACAAAGCCATTACACCCAAATATATTTTTAGTGCAACACACACAGACCATATAGACTTTTATATCCACATTCAGTTATGTGACCAAGAAAATGACTTCCTTCTACATAAAGTGGCTGAAATATAAGTACTTGCTCAGTGGTAACTTGTCTTCCCACACTGCCTGCATGAGAGGGAAGACATTATAAATCAAAGTAGGGACTTTTCCCCTCTCTCTCCCTCTCTCACTCACTCACTCACTATGGGTTCTGCCCACACATGGAGAGCGCAGCAGCGCAACACAACGGCCTCTCTCATAGGTAGCAGTCTACCATTGCTAGCCCAGCGACGAGAGGGCAACTGTTAAGACAAATTGAACATAAAGGCACGGGAGCCGTCACCGAAATCTATTCATGACCATGGCTAGCCCCCTTCCTCACTACCCACCCAAGCACAATCTTCCTGGCTGCTATCCCAGGCCACTTCCCAAAAGAAATTGAGGTCATAAACATAAAAGGGGTGCGAGCTGCAGTGATACCCACCATGTCAAAAGAAGGACAAAGAAAGAATGAAAGGACCAAAGCAGAGAGAGATTCCTTCCTGAGACACTAAAGGCTATTTCAGACAGACGATAAACTGACCATAAGATTAATGCAATAGGTTACATAACAATAGAGACTGATGGGGTTCCACAAGTGACAAACCAAAAAAAGATCTTTTGGGGGAAGAGTTACACCCTAACGCAAAAAAGCAGATGCATGCTCCACTTGCTTATAGGACATAACTCAGCTCTACAGCGTGCTGTATTTCTCCAGCATTTCACAGAGAAGCACCAGATAGCTTCCTCTTTACTTTTTGTCAAATGTTCAGAGACTGTACATTAGCAGGCTGCTGCTGGGAAGCTCTTGGGCCTCTGCAGAGGCATGGTGCAGACACAGCAATCACCACAAAAGGAAACAGACTTCCTCTCACTTGCAGACGCTCACGTCAGTTTATAATACCTCTGCACAAGGAATTAGGGCAGTTCTTTCCACCCCAATAAAAAAAAAAAACAAACGCTTTCTGATTGCAATTTGAAAAAGGAAAACAGAACTAATGTCTCTAAGCACTCTATTTAGATTCTTTCAAGTGTTTCGCAAAACAAAGAATAATCTTGCACGGCACATCAAAACACCACAAATCTACACAGATCAAAATGAAGGTACAAAGGTGCATACCTGTTGCGCAGAGAGCCACAAATGTTTGTGCATGTTTGCGCAGGATCTGCTTGGCGCTCTGATGAATGGGCAGTTTGGTGAGAAAATGTTCAATGAAGTCATGTGGTGTCACTGAGGCTAGATCCCACTTCAGCTTATTCAGTACAAGTAGCTCCATTTGCTGTGAGGGAGACATGAAAGTGCACAGATTGACATAAAGGGCCTCAAAAGTTTCTAGAGAAGTAATTTTTTGTTGTTGTTGTTGTTCATGAAGCATTCTATCATTTGGCCTCTAGATGGTGTGTTTCCTCGAATGGCGTTATCTGCTTTTGACTCAAGCTACTCAATTTAGGACCAATTACAAACTACAATGATTTGATGGCTGATTTGGAATCAGTTTCAAAGAAAAAAGTTGTGCACCCAAGATGAAGATGACACATGTTTGCATGCCGTGCATAACAGGTCTGTCTTGCAAACAAAGTCAATACAGACACGATCTGCACAAAATTACCAAACGGAATTCTGCCGTAATTCCAACGGCAGAATTACCTAATTAACAAGACATTAATAGGTCATTACCAATAGTTCGCAGGGGCGGATGGAGTTGTCCGTGTATATGCAAAGCTTCTCAGCTGTTAATGGCACGGTTTCCTTCATTTTGGAGGCCAAGAACATGCAGGCGGCTCCCAGCAGCTGCAGTCGCGTCTTTTTAGTGTGTTCGACAGACAGAAACCTGTCCAAGTAGTTCATGGCCAAAGGGAAAACCTCCTCTTCACATTTCTGTTCTTCGCACACCTGGTAAGAAACGTATATGATCATACGGCGCTTGAAGCAATAAGTCAGAATAGGCAGTCTAACAGCTATGCAAATAAGAAAACGTGCTCCTTTAAAACAGGGAAAAAAACCCAATACATATTTAAATATCCAAAACTTTTTATGCATTCGGGATAAATTAAAAGGGAAAAAAAATCGAGTTATGGTGCAAAGTTTCTCTTGAATTTGATGTGAAAGCAGTCTGTGCTTGTTAAAGAAAATGCATTCAGATGTTTGCTTTTCAGATGTAATCTAGCGCAAAAGTAATTCTTCAATCGATCGATCTGTTCCTAAGGCTTTACGCAGATAGTGCACAACTTGAAGTTAGCAGTAGATGCTAGTGGTCGTTGCTTCCTAATACACAAAGGTGGCGTCCGGCGCCAGTCTCGCGGAAGCAATTTCTAGTTCGTCATCTTTTCAAAAAATAATTAAAAATATAATAAAATTGTTTCGCCGCTTCTGCATTACATGAAAATGTTCCGCCACGTATATTCTATCGGTCACAACTAAAATATACTGAATTTATTAACGAAAAGTGAGTGAAATTAATTTAATTTCGCAGGGTGTCCGCAATGATGCGGAGCATGCCGCATTTACACTTCGCACACATTTCAAAAATTAATATAAATTATTCTATTGGACAAAATCGCACATAAATCACATGTAAATCCAGGATAATCGATGGGGATCATAATCCGAATATTTATTTCTGGATTTTGTTGTCGGAAACGAAGTAAATATCTTATTTATTCCCCGACCTTCAGGGACGTTGTGCATGAGGCATGGCGAAATGAAACAAAAGTTTTTACGTATAAATATAAAGTCTGCTTCCAGGAACCGACACTAACTTATACATATGACTTAAAGGTCTCAGGCTGAACAACAATATGCGAGAAATGTCACTGTTTATGCGTTTTCCGAATTTTTAAGATATTAAAACAACTTCTCCACACGACAGCAAAGATGGCGCATAATAGGCTACTGGCACGAGTGGGATTGCATACGTGTACATTGATATTAAATTGAAATAAATTCGAGTAAAATATATTTCACCTTACTTTGGTTTAAAACGAAACGAACCATGCAAAGTGGAAAGAATTCTCTACAATTCAGTGGCGATGTTTAAGGGGAAACCACATCAATGCATGGAAGTGTGTGGAATATTACTTTCCTAAAGCGGATTTTTTTTTTTAAAACAAAAAAACAAAAAAAGCAAAACATGTCATTCGGCAATGATTACGGGATTAAAATGGTAAAAGATGAAGATGATCAGGGATAGGAAGATTTTGAAAAAATATCCCTGTTAATAATGGGCCTGCATTAGGAGATCGGGTCCAAAGAGCATAAGGGACGATCATCTTGAGACAAAGTTGTGTAATGTTAAACAAATGTCGGGTTATACAAACCTCTAGCATCCATGTGGCGACGATTTTCCTCATTTTGGGTACAATTTCTTTCTGCACGCATTTGAAATAATTGGGCGAGGGGAGATAGTTTTCCTCCGCTTTCAGCATTGTCTTTAAAACTCGATCATTCAACAAGTTGGCGTCGTGGTAAGCTCTTCTTACGGTATCCACCTCGCAGCAGAACAGCTGGTGCTCCATGGCTTCGGGGCTGACTTTGGCACGGAGGAAGAAGAAGAAGAAGAAGAAGAAAAAAAAGTTGAGTAAAGAGGAGAAAAATAAGTCTTCTGTTTTTTTTCGGCAAGGACGGAAGGTTTAATTGTGCTGATGCCGATCTCGCTGTCTCTGCTGCTTGCAAGCCACTGAACAAGTCTCGCGCCGCGTTCCGCCTGACAAAACTCCCTTTCTGTGCTGCACCAGTGACGTGCACTGTTGTTAAGGGAAGATCAAAGAGACAGCGGCGGCCTGTGTGTGTGTGTGTGTGTGTGAGTGAGAGAGAGAGAGAGAGAGAGAGAGAGAGTGGCTGTCTGCTTGAGCGTAGAAAAGATAATTCTTAAATGACTTTTTTTTTGCAGCCTTTCCTATTGCTGCCAGTCTGGAAATGGGAGGTCCTTTTACCCCGGGTGGCGAGCGGCTATAGGGGTGAAAAACTGGGGGTAGGCAACAGAGGAGGAGCGAGGGGGCTTTTTCCTAAATGATGGGGGGTAAAAAAGCCTGTTTAGTGGTGTGAACATGTGCATTGGTAAAATAATTGGTAGGGGGCGGTATAACAGACTAAATCGCTCTAATCGTCCACCGTCTCATTAAGCGACACACACAGCTCTCTAAAACTCATGTGAGCCAAGTTTCATTTACTTTTAACTTCATTTAAGTTTCAACCACAGTCTTGGGCTTTCTGTCACAATAACCTAACAAAAATAATAAATAAATAAACATACAAACAAACAAACAAATAAATAAAATAAAGGCTTGCGTTTCTAAACCCACTTTGTTGCGTCATATCAACATTAAAAAAGTTTTAAAACTCAGGAATCCTTTGTCCCACACCAAGAAAGAGGAGGAAACAGAAATGAGCCTAAACCAATGAGGGGAAAGTTCAGTTGCCAGGCAGAACTGCGTCTTTCTCAACTCTTCTAAGTTTGCAAAAAACTTCTCACGTGAACTCCAAACATAATTTTTTTCCCTTCCCCACGTCAAATACAAATATGAAGCACAAATTTCAGGTTAGCAGCCATAACTTAGCACCACCTCAGATAATGAAAGCTCCTAGCCTGGAAGCAGGCCTATGGTTTAGTTTATAACCTGATATGTTCCCAAACAGCTTGAATACGTAGGATACGTCTCTATTTACTAATTCTCAAAAGTTCATCAAATTGTCTCCTTTTTTTATTTATTTATTTATTTATTTATTTATT
>JAOVYU010000004.1:5381076-5394934 GCA_025674565.1 Synodontis membranacea
TTCATAAAATGTAATTTATAACACTATTTGTATGCAAAAAAATAGGATGCCTAAGACTTTTGCACAGTACTGTATATCTTTTTTCCTGTTCCCGTATAAAACAGTCACATGATTGACATCTCTCACGTTTATTTAGGGATCACCGAATAGCAAGCAATTAAAGCCATGTATTGTGCACTCAGCTTTAGTTAGCAAGGTCTTAGATGTCTTCAGGCAGACTGACTGTTTTTAGCACCACTTCAATTGATCTCTGAAAAAAGAAAGACTAGGTAAGATTAAAAACTAAATAAAACGTGTCCGTGCCACGATGGTGACATCTGTTTACGTTTTCTTCGGGTTGACACGTCATATATACAGTACCAGTCAATATTCTAATTCAATAGTCTTTCTTATTCTTTTATGACATAAAAGACGCGTCATGTCTTAGTAATGATAGTCTGTCGTTTCTCTTTAATTAGTTGCGCGGATTATTACAGTTCTTGAACAAGATTATTTACTGTATACTACCTCGACACAATATAACTGATGATCGCACATCATTACGAAGGCAAGAAATTTCACTAATTACCTTTTGACAAGGCTCACCTGTTAACTGAAAAGCGTTCTAGGTGACGACCTCATGAAGCTGGTTAATATGATGCCAATGGTGTGCAAAGTTGTCATCGCTGGTAAACGCTGGCTACTATGAAGAATCTAAAATAAGAAACACATTTTGTATATTTTTTTTTTTAACACTTTTAACACTTTTTTTATAATTCCATTGTGTGTTATTTTATTAACCGCTTTCAATGGTCGGCCTTGTCACATCAGCCACAATCGCTTCTACTTACATGTTCATTATAACTATAAAAAAAAAAATACCTCATTCATAGGTGGCAGTAAAAAAAGTACAGTGCATTTTAAAGAAGGCTGGGGATAATGTCTGTACAAGTGAGATCAGATCTTCCTGATGTACTAAATGGGAATCGTGCGTAATCAGCCTGCCTATCTCTGTGGGGCATAAACGGATAACCATAACCTTATTTTTTCTGCTTGTGAAAAAAATTAAAAAAAAGCACTCGACCGGTTTTTAATAGGTTGTAACCATACCTTGCATTGTCTGAATGCTTCTTTCATCCCCCGCAGGAGGGTTTGGGCATTCCACACTAATCTGATTGAGATGCGCTCATGGTGGTGATTGGCATGCAGAGATAGAAGGCACCCATAAAGGAAAATGCAAGTTCTGATCCTGAAGGAAGCATGTACTATACTATACTATAAGCGTTCAACATGAAGCTAAAGGGAATTTCATGTCGCTTTTAAAGGACCTCATGTCAAACCCAGCCAAGCTCAGAGCGATGTACTGCTTTAAACCCCACCGGCGGCAGTTCAAGCAGAGCAAAAAAAAAAAAAAAAACGAGGCTGCATGCTTTCCTGCAGTGTGGTTGCAATACACAGTGAACCAGCTGATAAGCTTGGCACATGGGATCAGAAAGAGGCCAACTTGCACCTTAGTCGGCTCAGGTACATGTGTAGATTCCAGGATTCTGCCGCCCACGCTGTGAACACAGGTTAGAGGGTGCAGTCAGTACGGAGCCACCTCAGCAAAAATGCGTGTTTGTTTTGGAGAGTAAATAGAGACCAATTACCGTGCGGTAACTTTGATCAGCCCTGTGTTGTTTGTGGGAAAGAATGACACGGTTACTATGTTCGCAAAACTGGGATTCGTGGACAAAAACGTGGAGAAATTAGGATGGGGAAGTAAATTGTTTTGTCGAACTTTATGGCTGGTGTAATGACCGTCTTTTCTCCCTAGATTTAAATGCACCCAACAAAGTACTCATGAAACACTTGGTGTTTGTCGGAATTGACCATTGAATTCTTGTAACGAAAACCTACAGTAATAGAAAATTGATTTGCATTTTCATCCTTTGCTTAAGCTCGGAGCAAAGACATTACAGGCTTGAAATGTCCAAGCCCTAAAACAAAAACAGACCCACGGAATACGGTGTGAGTTTCCACAACCACCCGAGAGCCGAGTTCCACTGAGACTGAGGCGCCACCCGTTGGTAGACCATGCCTGTTGCTAGCCAGCCTTCACTTCCACCTCAAAGGACATACCAATTAAGAGGGGTATCAGTGCTGGGCTTTATGCGGCATGATTCGCAGCACCTTCAGACAAAGCTCCCTTCACTTTGAGACATGTTTAAAGAAATGGAGCACTCATCAGAAAGTGAATGGAAGGAACAACACACAAGACAAACGCGCTTTCACAAGAGGGAGTTTCTAAACGCGTAAATCCTCCACGCTCTCTTTGGCCGCGGCCTTAATTCAGAGGTCGATCATGTAACAACAACAAGCGGTGACAACCCCTGCTCCCCCAGCATCTTGTGAAAAACACAAGGTTTTTCGCGATGGACTTCAGACTGATCTAAAAAGAGCGCCGTCTCGAGATGTCCCACACAATTAAATTACTCTAATGCAAGTAGACAGGCAATCTCTATACTATAGTCACCACTCACAATGCACTGTAATTACGCATTCACAAAATGCAAGCATTTAAAATGTAGGTGTAAGAGGACTATAGGCTTGGAAAACAGAAAAAATGGGCCACAACCACCGTGAAAGTAAGTGATCTTACCCTCGGAGCCCTACAAGAAGACTGAGCCCAGTGTCCTTATGAATAGCTGAGAGTTGGGCATGATACAAAGTTCAAATAAATAAACTGCGATGGAGTGTGGTACACCAAAAGGTCAGCGCTATGAATTGAAAGAGGCCCGAAAGTTTACCATCAGCTGTGTAATGCGGTCGGTTGGACATCGTGCTTTTTAAAAGAAGTGCTTTTCTTTCAGTAGCCGAACTAAGAAAGGAGTCAGAGGAAGTGGATGCTGCTTTAATGCTGGACTTGTGTCGAAATGATTTTTTTTTTTTTTCTTCTTTTTTTCTTTTAGATGTTCAGAATAATCATTAAAGTACGGGTATGTACCCATAACAAAAAAAAAAGCACTTTAAATCAAGGAAAATGTTTAACGCATTCAGATTATAATGATTCTCAAGTGCTATACTGTCAGACACTGAACATGAGCAGTAGCACGACACGCGCTTATGTTGCACAGACCAGACAAAGCGAAAGGTCCGTAAAAGAAGATGGCAAGGTGGCGAGATCACAGATCTGTCATTTATTTTCAATGGATTTTGTCAATCCAGTCCAGGTGGTCAGATTCACTGAATTTATTCACCACAGTAATATATTTCGCAATGTATTTCCTTGATCAACCGTAACATAACTTCTTACTCTAACTTCTTAACACAAGAGACATTAAAGCTACGTAAGATAATTCTAGGGGGAGACCCAAAACAAAACATTGTGTTGTTTTATAATATCAGATTCCAGCTGCGTTTGCTCGTCTAGTTGGCTGAACAAAAGGCTCTCCGCATCAATAAGAAGAATGTAGAAACAACCCAGAGGAGGTTCCTTAAAGACTCTGCTCTTTCTTCCAACCTCTTCTCAGAGCCCAAGATTGAGAGCTGCGGAGGGTCTATATTTTCTTAACAGATGGGTGCTCTGCTATGCTAAGCTGTGAGGGTGTAGCTCTTGTGGTGCATACGTTCAGAAATGCAAATGGAGACTGCCGGCAGATGTGGCTTTAAATAGCGTCACACAGAGAGCCCCACTGCTGGAACCCACAGGGCTCAGGCTTGAGCAGCGCTGGGTGGGGGGGGTAGTATTGGGGGGGGGGGCGTCCCACATGAAAATAAATGGATCGCTTTGGGTTAGGGCTAGTTTAAAAGCGTTAAGGCCTCTCGCTCAAAGACAGAAGGTTCGGTGGAGGGGAAGGAAATGGTGAAAATGTGCATTTAGCACTCTTGTATGAAGGGCTTGAGGGTAGCGTGGTGAGGTTTTGGTGGAAAGGAGGGGGGGGGGGGGCGGGAGTTGTTCATAAAAATGGAGAAAGACTGAAACAACAGAATACAGATGTTTCTGGAATTGAGAAATGATTTTTGGCTTTTTTTTTCTTCCCTGAGCATAGTTACAGTATAGCTCTGTCATCATTTCCAAAGAGGAAACCTGATGCCCCATGACAGTCCTAAAGAGATTTAGCAGGAGTTCAATCGAGGGGGGATCATTATAATCTGAAGCGACATGAAAAAAAAAAAAAAAAAGGTAGTAAACAAAAGCCTCAATTTAAACCTGCTCTTAGGTAAATGTAAAGCTGCAGCAGGAAGTGGTGAAAGTTAAATAAACACTTCTCTCCCTCACCGTGCTCAAACAGAGGCCTCCCAGATGCAGCTTAAATGGGCCGGAAGAGTTTTTTTTTTTTCCCCCCTTCTCCTCCTTCTGGAAGGAATTCCCATTCACAAAAAAAAAAAAGATGAAGTGTTTTAAAACAGAGGCTGTTTCGCCCCCATGTTTCTGAGACTGATGAGGCAACAACTCGCTAAATAATCAAGCCATGCGTACTTGCAAGTCAAGGCATGGATCATATTCAGGGACGTCTGGTGGGACTCATTTTGCTAGCTTTCGGAGTGATAAAAAAAAAAATAAAATAAGTATGCGTTAACACGGCATGACCAGACTGTATCTGAACTCGCTGATGTATAGAAGTTTGCAGAAGGTCCAAGCACTCGACGGGTTCTCTGGATTTCAAGAAAGAACCAAATTGTTTTGTTTTTTTGGACTTCTTACACCACAAGGATTTGGCATTTCTTAATAAATGAGATCATGCTTTTTAACCGTTTACAGTTACATTAAGGAACAGATTTAGTAAGAAGGCCAAGTTAACTTGAGGCCACGATAAAAAGCACAGATGGGAGTTGCGGGTGATCTGTTAACAATGTGCAATCTACCAAGAGCAGCAGAAATTAGCGTAGGAACGCAAACAGGTACAGAATGATGCGGCTTGGCAAACGATATGGTTTGATATCGTCTTCCGATGGCATTCCAAGTAAATAAACAGACGTTTATAATGCTATGGGGTTAGGATTGTGTCTTTGTTGAGGGCACAGTGGTACTTTCCAACCACATCAATTATATTTTGTAGAGAAAATATGAATCTGAGCAAACACAAAGCTATTCTGTGCTCACTCATAGACACCTGTTCACTCGCTCACAGTGTCTCTCTCTCTCTCTCTCTCTCTCTCTCTCTCTCTCTCTGTCCCAACACTGCTGAATTAAAACATGCTTTTTCAAGGTTAAGCAATGGCATGGTTGGCAGAAAAGAAAACCTTAGTAAGTTAAGTTGCGTGATTCATTTATATACTTTCCTCACCCAAATTTTATGATCCGACATCGAGACACGCACAAATACATGTGCATTCTATTTATATCAATTTTCATTTTCACTGCGCGTTTGTGCTGATGCAAACCCGTAAATCTGGCCCATAATCAGCTTCCTCACTAGACTTTTCTTTCCCCTCTCTCTTGAAATAAATAAGGGTAGCTTGTCACGTTATAATGAAACTAGTCTGTATAAACTACTGACAACTTTTCCGTGCTTGAAAATGTACTGTTACCAAGCACTGACACTGGAGACTCCTTCCGTAAACGTTAGCCACATCTTTATCATGTTAACAACTATACAGTTTTTCTTTTCTAAACAGCAACAGGGTTCTTTTTTTTTTTTTATCTCTTCATAATTAGGCTTAGATTGTGCGCAGTGTCCGCCTGTGAAATTTAAACCTTTATTTAAATCTATTGCTTAAGTTACAGAAAAAACTACTGCCAGAGCTGCTGTCACAGAAAACACCTTCAAGAATTCAAGCGTGCTGTGGCGTAAAGGAAGAACACGTACAAAAAAATTGTTCATTCTTCCGTAGTATCTTTTTTTTTTTTAAGTGCACCTTCCAGTATAACCAATGAATGTATGATCATTCTTAACAATCCAGCTTTTTTCCCATCCTCAACTAGTTCACAATCTGAGCATCATCTCTTGGGGATGTCTTGGGTAAGTCAATATCTGATAGATAACACGCTCTTTATTCTGAAGACCTTTTAAAGTGGTCATGGCTCGGGCATTAGGTCATTAGAGTTGAGGAATGACAAGGTGACTCTGAAGTCGCACAGATGTCTTGGGTATAAATGCTTCACCCTGGGGCGAAATGACTGCGAGACCACACTGTCTGCCGCATTCAGAAAACGATGGCCTTGGAGAAGGCAAGTTTAAGCCTTTTAAGTGATGAATGGCAACATACACCATGAAATTGGGAAACAACAGAGGGCCATGAAATCGGGGAAAGTACCGGAGGTGTTTTTTTTGGTAAGGTGTAAATTGTAATTGGTAAAGCTTAAAGGCTGTAAACATAAGTGCCCACTTGGAGAGGTGTGAATCCTTGTAGAGGCCATGCTTTTTAAATGCATTCACCAAGCCATTGTTAGGATAGGTCAGATTTTTTTTGGTGTTAGAGAAAAGGGGAAGTGGAGGGCAAGTTTACATGGCAACAACCACCTCTGGTGGTCCCATTAGGGGCCATTAGTTTTACTGACATTTTTTTTAAGGCCTTGGCATCCAGGCTGACCCAGAGCTTAACTCCAGGCTGGACAGCAGCACCATCAGGGCCTCTGATAAACATGGCTGGAGAAACATTCCTCTGGGAATGGACACAGTCCTGCTTCATCAAAGCACTGGGAAGCTTCCGTTTTGACATGGCTCAAGTTTGGCATCTGAGGAATCCCTTTTAGGCTCATTTATAACAGGGTGAGGTGACAAAGACATCATGAAAACATTTGCCAAAGAGAGAGTGGCCAGATGGTAGATGATGAGAAGATTACCAGGGCTCATCACCTTGTTGACGGTCAAGGAAAGAACCTGTAAAGAAATTGAGTTGGGGCCTCTCAGGTTTAGATGAAACCTATAACTTTAGATTTTCCAACACAGGAAAATCTTCAGGATGGAGGGATTTGTGTATTTGTGGACTCTTGGTAGCATGACAAACAGGCTGATGAAAGAACTATTGCTTATTAGTTGTTACGACAAAAGCGACTGCATAAATTAACCTGTTTTGTCAAAGAAACAAAATCAACAATCGATAAATTGTGTTGTTCTTTACTAAAAAAATAAATTGTGAACATTGGCAAATTGCTGTGTTATAAGAGGACTTAACCACTACAGGTAATGTGCTGTTATTGGAAAAGTCGGTGGTGGTAAAAAAATAAATAAATAAATAAATAAAGAACCCATGTTCATGTCATTGTTGATTATTTTCCTGTAACAAAATGTTTTTTTTTCCATACATTTCTATTAGAGTACAGTTTTAGAATAAATGCAATATACAGATACCCAGGTTTCTCAGTAACATGCTTCTGTTGGGGGGGGTGGGGGGGGCTGTTTTTTTTTTTTTTTTGGAATTTTTATGTCATTTCTGTTTAAAAAAAAAAAAAAAAAAGAATATAGAGTAGGTAGTAATTGGACCTCATTTTAGTCTTTCATAACTCCATTCCAGCCCTGCAGTCTCAACACCATGCTCTGATGTGGCACCTCGACAGGACAGGAATAGAGGTCACAAGTACACCCACGGATCCACCACAAAGCCCGGGCATGTATGTGTGCACAATTAAAGCCACAAGGATATCACTAAGTCCACTAAACAGTAATCACCCACACACTGGTGAACAAAGCAAAAGCAAAAGTTTGGTCTGCCTATCTATCTCTGGCCTGATAGATAGGCAAAAGATCACCTGACGATAACACATTTCACTTTGTGTTGTAAATAAACAAGGCATTTACCAGAACAGGTCCTTGACTCTTGGGGTCCAATGAAACAATACAAGCACATTAAATCCTGCCAGCAAGGATCTGTGGGAGGGTTGCGGTCACACCAGGCATGTCACAATGCTGGGAGCCCCACGACTGACCACTGAGCTGCATTGTTGGCCAGTTGAGGAGCAACGTCACCATATAAAAATAAGAAAACAAAAAAAGAGCAGTTGCAAAAAAAAAAAAAAAAAAAAAACTTGCAGTCTCACAATGGTCCTATTCTTAAGCTCAAATGAGATATAAATGCCCCCAAAAAAAGTCATATGAAGGAGAGGAACTTTCCCGTAACAAAATAAGCACATTCTTGTTCTTAACATTCGCTCGTAAATGTGTTGCTTCTTTTTGTGTGAATTACCGCGTCTGGCTGTTTGTCAGTCAAGTCCAATGCCTGCTTTGTGATGACTGAACAATTATGCAGAATGAAGTATTAAGGACGCATTAACGCATAAATGCTCGTCAATACCGAAAAGCCAAACGAAAGCTCAAGTGTGTCTTTTCTTCATTTTGATTTGTGGATCAGTATTTAAAAACTGGAGTGTGTCTGAGTTTTCTCTCAACTTTTAGAGTCCACCAGACCATGCATTCAACACCAATCAATCAGTGCGACCAGTCAGACGCAAAGCGACGGAGGATTCCAGAGCTCTCTCCCATGACAGAACCAACAGTCCATTGTAATTTAACAGAAACAACTGTATGTCTGCTGAAAACAACATTATCTGAATACCCCATTTCAGGGACCAATGTTTTTTTTTGTTTGTTTTTTGTTATTTTAAATTTCCGTTCCACTTTGAGATAATTTGCACATTCATTAATGAGACCTTTAAAAAAAAAAAAACTCACTATAGATTCTTAAATAAAAAAAGGGCTACCACTGTTTAATAAAGTGTCAGTTCAGACTCATTAGATATGGGGTATGGTATTAAGGAAGAGTTCGATTTTAATATGTATACATCTGGATTTTGAGAGATGAATTTAGTAAAAACACAACCTAGGAGTTCTTTGGGGGTGGGGCATCATGTTGTGGGAATTCTTTTCATCAGCAAGAATTTGGGAAACTGAGGTCAAGTTGGATGGACGCAAAAAATAGAGCAATTAAAGAGAAAATCTGCAAGATACTTGAGACCTGGTCGGAAGACCTGTCTTCCAACAAGACAACAGGGGAAGCTGATCTTATTGGGAAGCTGGGACAAGACTTGACAAGTGAATTACAAGCTGTACCACTACAATATGAAGAAAAGTTCAGGGTGGGTGAATACTTGTCCAAAACACTACAGGAACCTTTAGGGCCTGTGTCCACCTAATGCGTTTTTTTGTTTGTTTGTTTGTTTTTTTGGGCTGGCATTGTGTATTTTCAATATAATTCCTATGAATTCAGTGTTTACAGTGCTCAGAATCCTCGCACGAAAACGTCTTCAGCGTATAGCATCCCCCCCCCCCCCCCCCCCCCCCCCCCGCGCGCTCGCTCAGGACACTTTCAGTTGGGAATTGTTCAACTATTGGAACACCACTGACCTCATCAACTTCTCTCACTGACCAATCAAAATCCGACTTATGACATCAACGCTGTCAGCAATGGCGGAGGAAAAACTTGATGCAGCCTGTCACTGGAAAACCAGTTATTTACAATCTAACGCCGAGGATGATCACATGATCATAATTTCTTTCCATCATTTTAGCTAACCTTTCTAAAGTAAGCAGAGACATGACTCTCATAATGAAGGAATTTAGAAGTTCTAGGAGAAGTTTTTTTTATAGCAACTATAAAGCGCTCGAGAGACACGCCTTTCGGCGCCCTGAAAATGAAGTCGCGGACGCTGCCATCTTAAAAAAAAAAAAAAAAAGCATCTGGTGGACACAGGAACATCTACAAAAATATCTACTTCCTATTATCACTTATGCTATGACAGCAGCTGCTCATGTCAACAGGAGAAAAAAAAATTAGGAAAACTTAAAATACATAGAGATTTAACTCAGACTTTTATAAAGCTCTGACATTGGAGACTCCTTCCACAACTTGGAAACAAGAGATAAAATATCGATCACTTTATTAATCCCGCAGAGAAATTCACATTTTCAAATTCGGATTCACAAAAAATTCAGCATGTCAACAATGACAAGAATTTAAACAATGACAAGAATTTAAACAATGACAAGAATTTTTTTAATATTAATTTAATTTCAACAAGAAATTACAATGCTTTGTATTTAAAGCACATTTATAATATATATATATATATATATATATAGAGAGAGAGAGAGAGAGAGAGAGAGAATCATTACTAATAATATATGTAGAATCAATCAAAATGTAGTATTCGATGTAGAATTATTTATCCCTAATTATAAACTATTAAACAACATAATAAATGATTGCCAGGATTGTGGTCTGGTAAATATCTTTAATTATTTATCAAAACTCCCGGAAAAAGCGTGTGTTTTAGCTAGTTTATCAATGAAGCACGGAACCCAGCAAGATTCATATTATTCATTGCTTTCTTTCCTTATTCAATAGTGGGGGGAAAAAAAAACAGAAGCAAGAGATGAAATTCGTTAAGTTTATGGCAACACTGCATTCAGCATTTCTGTGGTCAAGAACTGGTTCGCTCTTTTGAAGAGGTGAATCGAAGCTGGATGATTAGCCAAGAAGTGGTAGACCAAAGGAAACGGGAGACGAGGAGTTGGACGAAGATGCGACACAATTGAATCGAGAGCTGGAAAGAGGTTTGAATATCAATCATTCTGCTGTTCTGAGGCATCTGAAGGCGATGGGAAAGATTCTGAAAGTTGTTAGGTGGCTTCCACATGCACTTTCAGAGAGAAATATCGCTCGACAGCTTAAAACCTGCATTACAGGTGCGCTACAACTGTCAAATGCCGAACATTATCTATAGTGATCAATAGATCAAATTAACTGGAAAAAAAAAAAAAATCAATGAACTACGATCATGGACTGGCCATTCACAAAAGAAAATCCTCCTCCTTCATAACACGCAAGGCTACATGTTGCAAAATAGACGATTTGAGGATTACCACCTCCAGCGTACTCATCGGACATAGCGCCAACGTAATTCCGCATGTTCAGGTCACTGCGACCTGCACTCTCTGGGTAACATTTCCAAAAATTCGCGGATATAGAAAATTGCGTAGATGAATTCGTTTCCTCAAAAACCCGAATCCATCTTTTATGATGGTATGCGTTCTTTGCCAGATAAGTGTCAGAAGAGTCTAACGTGATTACTTTGAAGACTTACTCAATACATCGCTTTGGAAAAACTGCTAATAGAATTTGTTCAAATCGGCCACAAACTTATGCACCACCCTAGCATATTAAGTGATTTATCTAAGCATTATTTTCATTAAAAAAAATGAGTTAATTTAGGAAGCCAGCTAGCTAACCACACCATCCTTTAATCTCATCGGTTTATCATTTAATCTGATTGCTTTAAAGGTGCAATTTATAAAATATATAGACGATGATGATGATGATGAAGAAGAACAAGAAGAATAGTAGTCATTGTAGTAGTACTTCAAAAAAATATGTGAATGGAAAAATTTTACTCTGGCTCAAATTTGATCCAAATGACATTCAAGAACATCAATTAAAAAAAAAAAAAAAAAAAAAAATCAGACTACTCAGACAATACCTACTGTCTCCTGGCTCTTGGCTTTTTCCTGAGCAATTTATCACCAACGATCAGGCAGATGACATGCCATAAAACCCTTCGAAACAACAGTAACATAACCAAAACCACCACCAGTACACCTGAAAACATTTTGAAACTACACTATAAAGTGATTCCTAACGATGTTTTAAAGCGACAAAAGTCTTTTTACACGCCTCTGTATATTTTTTGTCTTGGTCCCCCCTTTTCTCTCATTCTGTTTGACAGCCTCAATGCCCTGTGCCTGCTGGCCAAACAGAGATGTGTAAGTATTAATTCCAAAGACGAAGCAGGAGTGTGTGCCCGGAGCAATGTAATCTCAGCTGCATGCCAAGCTCAGGCGCGAGGCCGAGGCGCGGGGCTCAAGCGCAGGCAGCCGACGGGGCAAGGTTGAGTTGCTGTTGCTGTGTTGTCAGGATGTAGATGGGGGGGGCGCAGTGGTGATGAGGGGGGGCCTGCTGCACTATTCAGCCCTGGCTTTACCCACTTCAACCTGCTAACAATGACAGCTCTGTCCGAGAGAACTCCAAGAACCGAGCTGGGGGCCCCCCCCCTCCCAAACTAAGAGCCCTGATTTGTGGAGTGTGCCCCGCTCCCTTCTCCCTCTGATCCCTTGTCTATCTGTCCTTCGCTCCTTTCTTTGGCGCAGCACTGATGTAATCCAAAAACATCCACGGGAGCAGCTGCACAGCGAAACTGTCCTCTCCAGCTCTCTCTCTCTCTCTCCCTTGCTCGCTTTTTTTTTTTTCTTCTTCTCTCACTCTATCTCTCTCAGCTGCTTTCTTCTCCTTTTCTTTCTCCAGTGGCATGCGAGGCTGTCACGGGGAGGGAGCTGTGGGGAGCGGAGACAATTAGGGCCTTTCTCTTCTCTAAAATGGGCTATCACTTCAAATCTCCTTTGCCATCTACCTCCGTATCCTGTTTGAAGAGCTTTCGGCGTCTGGGTCGAGGACAAATAAAGAATTCCAGCAGTTTGGGAAATGCAGCTTCGGACATAGGTTTGGATGCAGAAAATAACAAGAATGATATGATAATGTTTTGATAGGAGCTGAACGTTATAAGGTTGTCTAGAATGTGTGCAAAAGCTCACCTGGTGTGCAGCCGTCAGGAGCTCTTACTCACTGGTCTTAAGCAGCAGCCTTATCCCAAAGTAAAGACTACATGTTTGATTAAAGGATTTTAATAGTAACTTTTCCGATAGAGACACGACAGCCTTCACGTTTGGTCCGATAAGGAAATGTGTGTGTGTGGGGGGGGGGGGGGGGGGGGCCTTTCGAATCACACCGGACAAACAACAGACTGTGAACTTCTGAAGGTGAACTTGGGAGACTTGGGTTTCTGTTTTCACTTGCAGTGGAGCTTCCTAACACCCTGTTGCACTCTTTCGCACGGAGCCCTCAGGGTTATCCTGTGTGTAAAACCTTGATCAATACCATCCCTTCTACATGCCACGGAAGATGGAGGAGCACAGAAGGGAGGCAGGCTGTGTCCTACACAAGACCCACAAACAAAATCCCTTTCCAAAGTCATCACATAAAAAACTGTGTTTAAAAAAAAAAAAAAAAAAAACGTCCATGTGGTGCCGTCTGGAAACGTATCACAACAAACACTCCCAAAACAACTCCGATTACCTTCCATGCTATCATCGTGCAGATCTGGGAAATTCTGACATTCTGTTTGACCCCAGTTGACCTCCGAGAAACATGAGGTGGGGCAAATGCATGCAGAGTTTCTCAACAAGCCCTTTGGTAATGGCAACCAGAGAGGCCAAAAGCTACAAGCTGCCGAGTGGAGGAACAGGTTAGGGCACTAAGGGTCGGAAACAGGACTCCGTACAGCCACGGGGCAGGAAGTGGTCTGTTCAGTGTTAGAAGGGGGGGGGGGGGGGGTTGATGGTAAATAAACAGTGTTAAAAACCAGCGCATTCAAGCTTTCTTTCAGCTGCCAGCTTCTCTGGTGGAGAAACAGTGTTTGAAACAGGAACAGATCCAACGTGCTTATCAATTGCCAGGGCGGAAAGGCTTTCTAAGGTTGATAGCTGTGATATGAGATATGAGAACGGTCATATCATTAGTTAAAAAAAAATGTATATTATTATTTATTTAATTATTCATACCAAAATATTGATATGTGTAAATGTTATATTTCGAATATATATGCGATGTGTTATTGATACACTGGTTTTGACTTACCAGAGTCACTACATCAAGACTCCTCTTGGTGGCACTTATCAAAGGAAATAAGGGTAGTGTGGTGAAAAAGACGAAACTCACAGGTGGGAATAAATTATTCCCACCTGTATTATCCATCCATCCATCCATCCATTCTCTTCCGCTTAATCCTGTTCAGGGTCGCGGGGGGAGCTAGCGCCAATCTCCAGCTAACGTCGGGCGAGAGGCGGGGGTTACACCCTGGGCGGGTCGCCAGTCTGCCGCAGGGCAACACGCAGACACAGACAACCAC
>JAOVYU010000004.1:5395034-5409718 GCA_025674565.1 Synodontis membranacea
CCCAGTCAACCTAATCCCCTCTATGCATGTCTTTGGACTGTGGGAGGAAACCGGAGCACCCGGAGGAAACCCACGCAAACACGGGGAGAACATTCAAACTCCACACAGAAAGGCACCTGTGCCGAACCCGGGGCTCGAACCCAGGACCTTCTCGCTGTGAGGAAACAGTGCTAACCACTCAGCCACCATGCCGCCTCACCTGTATTATAATATTTTTTTTAAAAATATTTTTAATAAATAGACTCAGGATTCCTTGCTTTTTGCTTTTTAAGCTACAGTGATGCATCATATATGAATCGTATCACGAAAGTAATGCAAAAAATTTGCAAAATCGGTGTTTCGTGATAGCGTTGCACTGTACCATGATCATATCGTATCGTGAGTTACTCTGGGATTCCCTCCCCTACTGCTGAACACTCGATTCTGATTGGTCAGAAAGTGTTACATTAAAAAAAAGGCAGTTCTGACACACAGCTTCTAATACTGAATGTTAGCATTTAGTAACAATTTACTGAGGGATGTTTACTGAACAATTTTGAGAGGAGTCTCCAATGTCAGAACTTAACCAGACACAAGATAATGGGTAGGAATTTGAAATCTATTGCTCTTTCGCTTCTAATTGTAGAAGTTGCAATTTTGTCAGGCATAAGTAATAAAAGGAACTAGCTTGTTTCATTCATATTCCACAACATAAAATGGATCAAAAGTATGATGTCATTCATTAATAAATAAATGTTAACAACACACAAATTGCTTTGATATGAGAGCAATAAAACACTGGTACTGAAAAGAATCAACTTAGGGCTAGCAAAGGTAACTTTGCTTTGAGCCGGGCCACATTTCACCACCCCAGCGACGATTAGTTTCCTATATCAACATGCTCCATTGCTCTTTAATTCTTATAAATGTTATTTTCATTCCAATGAATACGTGTCCATTAGACCGCTTAAAACGTACATAAAATTTAGCATTGCAAAGATCTGCTTTACAGGGTTGCCCCAACTTTGGCAGAATTAACTTCCATGACTTTTCCAAAACATTTCCAGTACCTTAGGAAAATTTTCCAAAACCGTGAGCGAGCGATCGAGTGGGCGGGGCAAAGCGCAGTAAAGCGCGGTTTGCGAATTGCGGAGCGAAGCGGGGAAACGGGAAACAAAAATAAATTTCCAAAACTTTTCCAAAACTTTTTCTCTCTGTCCAAGAACTCCAAAACTTTTCCAGGGCCTGGAAAAATTATTTCTAAATTCCAAAACTTTTCCAGGTTTTCCATGGCCGCGGCAACCCTGGCTTTATAGCTCAATACCACAGATTTATTCAATCATAAGTACAGTAGTGGTTAATTATTTTTATGTTGTATATTTTATGGTCTTCATTCTTTGCATCTGGCATGTAAATTCTTCTCATAATTATCTTCCAGCAGTTGTAAGTTTAATCAGCAGTATGTTCAACTTTGCCTTCAATGGCTTGTTCAGTCCATCAAGAGTTTCTCGATACACCAGAACCTGACTGTTTTTGAAACGAAGTGAAAAATATCCAAACGCCATCATGTTGATATTGCATCTTGATCACATTTGAGTGACAAGTGGACAAACAGGAACGCTGATACGGATCTTTCTCAGGAAGGAAACAGAAGAGGAAGTATCACACAAAACCCTGGGTTCAACTGGCACAAGTTAAGAGGGTAAAGGGGCACTGCACTGGAGGCAACAGCCATTTTGGTCTTCGTCCAAGCCAAGCTGAGTGCCAAATGATGAGGACACAGGGCCCAGGATGTGGGCAGACTGTGCAGTGTGGGTGGGCTGACCCCACCTCTCTTTGTGCCTGGGCCCCTGTTGATAAAATGGGCATGAAGGGATGTGCCTCTTCTATCCCCATTTAACCCACATTGTGAGCCTTCGCTAGTTAGCTGGTCTTCAAATGAATTGTTGCCACTGCTTCATGCCAAGGTTCATGCCTTATTACTCTTACCATAGAAAAGCCAATTGGTTAAGTGCGTACGTCAAGGGCTCTAATGGCAGACAGATAAGGTATCATCTTTGATTGAAAGCTTTCATGGTGTTCTATTGAGGAACATAAAAAAAACATTCGTAGCCACCAATTAATTAAGGTGAATAGATCAAAGAAAATGAAGAAAATGTGGTGTGAAATTCTGCACCGTGTCATTTTCTCACGGCCAGTCAATGAAGCTGCCAAATGTCGGTCTCACGTTAAAAGCATGTTTTAAAAGTAGAAGAATTGGCCAAATTACAAGGTTGGTAGAACACTAATGCTGAGCTCAGTTAACCAGGAAGTTGCCCAAGAACTGCTCTGTTCACAGATTCTGAAGTCTCAAGATGCTTACTTTTACAGTTCATCCATTCAGCACAAGAGCAAACAGCAACCAAATCCCATGTAATCAAAGTTTTACATGGAATTTACATTGGGATTCACAACCTTATTTGGTATTCAAGTTCACCTAGGAAATTACAGTAGTAATATTCATATTAGAGAGTTTTATCCCATCTCTCTCTCTCTCTCTGTAGAGACAAAACAATATCAAGGTGGGATTTTCCCCCCACTGGGAAAAATGTTGCAAGTTTATCACTAATCATCAGTTGACATGAAGCCGTTGTTTCATGCAAATGAGTCATTTGCCTGCGAGTTTGCAGGAAATTCCTAATATCGCTGTCTCTGGATGCACCACGCTGGTGGGAATGAAAACCTTGGCACTGTATTCAGCACAATGTGCACTTTGAAGTCCTTCAATAAATATCATTCAAAACTATCAGAGTTAAAATGGAGACTGTGACCTGTGCAAAACGGGAAAACGATAGCGGCGTAGCCAAATCTCATTGACCATGGTGAAGAAATTTCCTTTCCAATTTCCTTAAAGAAGTTTTAAAAATACAGATGATTCTACTCATAAAAGTCATTCATCTTCAGTACGATAAGGTTAGAGTCAAGGTGGATCTGGAGCTCGTTTTCCAGGAACACTATCCCAAGAATACTAAGGAGGGAATACTCTCTGGATGGGACGCCGGCCTATTGCAGGACACCAATCATACACGTTTACTTACTCACTCACTCCCTCGTTTTACACCTAGCAGCAATTTAACATAACCAGCCCACTTTTGGATAGTTGGAAGGTTGGATAGTTGCTATTTAAGTATACTGTATTTTGTCAATACTTCTCAGAAAGTGAATATTTAGGAAAGGAGGTGTGTGTTTGTGTGAGAGAAGGGAGGAATGGATTGGGGGGGGTGGCCGAGGGAAGCGAGGGTTATCGACAGGCAAGGCGCAACGAATGGCTGGCGCCAGACGAGCTCCACAAGCCTGGGGAAGATTTAGCGCCAAAGAGAGCCGAGTGTCGGAGCGAGTGCGTGTGTGTTTGGGAGTGTATGTGAGAGGGTCAGGCTCTGAATGCCGAGCTGTTCAGGGCAGATTTCACGGCTGGCTGATCACAGGCGTCCGAGCCTCGACCCTCGCGACAGCTGCAAGGTCCTGCCGGCATTGCCCACTCCCCCCTCTACCCACACACACACACCTCCTCCATCCATATTCTGCACAAAGGGGGCCAGCCTGGACCGGCACAGCCCGGCCCGACACTGCAGCGCCTGACAGGCCGCACTCGCTGCTAACGATGGCAACTGTGTGAGGTATGCATGAAGAGAAGGGGAAAGGGGGGGGTAGTCATGCTAATGGAGCGAGTGAGCGGGAAACGCAGCAGCCCCTGCTCTCCCCCTGCAAGCTCAGCAAGGGGCTCCTGCTTTCTATGAGATTATTTCTCTTTCTTCTCTCTATTTGCTTTGCCCATTTGTTTCATTAGCATCATTTTTTCCTCTTTCTCACATCTTTTATCAAAGGCTTTATCCCGATCTGCATATCCTCGAACCATCTCCGCTCCAATGAGAGCACGCCCCGCGTACAATACAGGGACGCCGTGGCCTTTGCACACGGGAAGTTTTCGGGAGGCCAAATTGGGTCAGAGTTCATGGAGGACAGATTGGCATCGAGCAAGGCTGTGCTTACTGTGCCCGATCAATGACAAATGGCACAAACGAATGACAGGATGATGAAGATGGGGATAAATAGATGTAATCAGCGATAAAGGATCAGTGACTCAATGTAAGGAGCAACAATGGCTACAAATACGCTGATCGACAACTTTCCACTTATTTCCCAAGCCGTCATTATTTCAAAACGCAAGCCTATCGAATTCTCTTCAGAAACTTAGAATTCTAAAGAAGTGTCAAGCCATATTTCATAATGCTAGACCTTAAAGACCTTAACGTCAACTGTAGGTTTTAAGATTTAATCTTCAGAACAAGACAGAAAGCTCCATAAAAACATCAGCTGGTTGAGTTATCTATTTAAAATAATATTAATATTATTATTATTTATAATTATTTATTATTTATAATAATTATTAAAATAATTCTACTTTTTAAAATATAAGCATATCTATTCTTTTTTTTTTTTTTTTTTTTTTTTAAATAAAGTAAAGAGCATGTCTTTGACTGGCTAAACTATGAATTAGCCTAATTGACAGGCTAAGAAATAAAAGACATTCAAACTGGTAGAAAATATTACACCACATAATGCTCCTATGCAAAATTATGCAAATTGTATCATTATGTATCATATTAGCAGTTATCTTTAAAAGCAATCTAAAAGGTTTACATTGCTGTTAACTTGCTAGTTAACGTATTTAAATGTGTCCTAGTTGCACATTGTGTACTGTGATGTATTATCATCATAAAAAGTTATCAGAAGAGAGAGAGACCTTGCAAAAAACACACAAACATGAAAGCAAGACCTGAAAAAGTGCTGGATTAAAATACCTTTAGCCTTTAATTAAAATACATTACATTCTTGAAAAATGCTTGTTTTCAACATTGCATTTATATAGTACAATACAGCTTTGATTATATATTTAAATGTGATGCATAAAGGAATATCCTTAAAGCTAATTTGTATTAAATGTCTTGTTTGCGAATTTGACAGTAAGCGCAGTGGTTCCCACACAGGTGAGACTTGGGTGGGGCGCTAGATCTAATAACAACCAGCCAAGTATATTAAGTCCTATTAAACATAATTTGCGCTGTATTTATTAATGTTCCAGGAAAAAAAAAAAACCACGGCTGCATGAAGGGCTTAAATGAAGAATCTGATCGAGCTGGTAGCATTTTCTCTTTTTCTATTAATGCTTGGGTGTTAATTTCATGTCTTTGATTCCTAGCAAGTAACTACAAATGTAAAAGAAGCTGATAGATGGCTGCGTTTTCAGCTCGCGTAAATTCATGGTACAGCTCCAGTCTCTCCGAAGGGCTACTAATATTCACACGCTTTCATTTTCCACAAAACACATAAGGTTGCTTATAAAATACTAAAACAGATTTAGCGGCAGGTTAAAGAAAAGAGTTGCCGATGATTCATTAATTTGGACTTTTTGAGTGTATACAGAGTCCTGCATTTTCAAGCAGCAGAATGCGACCGAGGAATAGACTTAATTCAACTTGATATCGATTTCATTTTGCCAAAGATATGTGGCAACACTTTGGATGCTCTTTCCATCACCTCTGACTGTTTACCACTTAAATTTCCCATAGGTATTATGTAATGAGTGTGTCAATATGTGTGCAAGTGCCCTGAAAAGGACTGGTGTCCTATCCAGGGTTGTATTCCCTGCTCACACCCAGTGTTCCTGGAATTGGCTCCGGATCCACCACAACCCTGACATGGATAAAGCTGTTACTGAAAGTGAGTGGATGAATGAATCGAAACAAACTGTCCTTATTATTTCTTTTAACCCCCAAACGTCCCTCAGTCTCCTGACACTTACATTGCCTTCGACCACCTACGAGGCTGTAAAAGAAATGCCATCCATCATGGTAATGAAAACCAGAGCTTTCAACACAAATGAGGCAGACTGTTGACTTGCTCAAGTTGGCAAATGGATACAAATATCCATAATCATAAAATATCAGCACAATGAGTGCCTTCATTTAAAAAAAAAAAAAAAAAAAAAAAAAAGAAGTATCAAAAGTTTGAAACAATTACGAATGAGCCAGGGATTAGATGCATGGAGTGTACATGGATGCAGATAGATCCATCGACAAGATAATGACCTCAAACATACATTCCTGTCAGCACAGAAATGGTTGCTGGAACATGGTCATCTCAATCTCGGGATCTGAACTACTACTACTTAGAAACTGTAGTCTGAAGTAAGAGGACAGTTTACATGCACGAACCATATAATATGAAGTATCTTACATGTCTTCCACAGAGGAGTGTCCAAGCTCTATCTGCCACTAGTGGCAACCATGTTAGACTTTTCAGGACTAAGCGCTGTGGTTATTTTTCTCCCGATGTTACTATGGGGCGCCAATACTTTTGAATTAAGATAAATGTAGAAAATGCAGTGTTGAAATAAAACTACACAGCGTCCCCACACAAAGAATGCTATTCTGTATTAAATTATGCCCCATCATGTACATGTACCTAGCTTTGTATTTTGGGTTTTCGTTAACAAGCACGGTTATCCCAGTAAGATTTCTACCTGTGAGGTGCAGTGGTGTAGTGGTCAGCGCTGTCACCTCACAACAAGAAGGTTTGATGTTTGAACCTCCCAATCCCCCGGGGCCTTTCTCTGCAGAGTTCGCATGTTCGCACCCGTGCCTGCGGGGGTTTCCTCTGGGTGCTCTGCCTCTCGCCCAAAGTCAACTGGAATTGGCCCCAGCTTCCCTGCAACCTGGACAGATAAGTGGTATAGATGGATGGATGGATTTCCTTCCTTTCATTGATCTGAAGATTAAACTACATAAAAAGTAGAAGTTTCATATTATCCGTTATTATTATTATTACATATTATCCTACGATCTGTGGGTCTCCGGCTGAAGTCTCTTGACGCAAGTCCTACAATAAATTCTGTATCTTAGTTATGACAGATAGTCTGACAATGCTCTAATGCTTCATGCTCATCGTGGACCTTCATGCAAGATGATACACCTTGACCACTCAGGGTCACTATGCTTGATTACCAGTCAGTTCAATGCCATAATGAGCTTAGCCTGGCCTTGACCTGTGCAGACGTGGTCTCAGGGGTTCGGAGGGGTATTCCAACATATCAACAAAGAGCAGTAACTTCAGACCACCTAACCTTGCTAAAATTGGGTGCACAATCGTTACACCATAGCACAAAAATGACTACAAATTGCAATTCAAACGGCCCATTTACCCACACGGCTGTATTTGGACACTGGCTGTGGAATGGAACTCGAGACAATTGATCTGTTATCACACCTAAGCCTTTGTTCCATTTGAGAAAACACAATGACTGGGAAGTTTGTCAAAAATATATTAACTTTTATAGCAAGGAATCTGCTCCCCCCACCCTCCTGTTGGCTGGCACAGATTTACACCCTCGCCGAAAATTTGGCTCAAAGGTTTCATGCACCTCATGTGACAGCAAGAGCAGTTGAGTGCCTGCTGAATCTGAGCCGATATATGCATTCCACACACTCTGAGAGCCGGGATCGGCTGGGCAAAGAGAGAGGGAGCAGGTAGCTGCATTTCACCGCTCAAGACTGGGCTCATTGTCCGGTCTCTGTGGGAAACTCGCAATACTTCCTTCAAGGGTGATTACTGGGAAACTTAATATTCCGTATCAGTGACACTTCTCACGTTTGCCACAGGAACATACATCTGCCCCCTCATATCTACCAGTCCTTCGCATACAGGCATGGGACTCCCTACCTCCCACACCCGGCCCTACATTCATATACTGACAAATCCACACACGAATGATGAGGGTACCTGGTCTTTATCAATTGGCCACTTGACCCATTGCAGGGGGCAAGGTGTGAAGATTTAATCCAAGCCTTCAGCGTGGTCTACGTACACTCTCAGCAGGGAGGAAGATAAGCTCATTCTGATCAGGCCACAGATGTGGCCTTGCAAGTAAAAGGTCAGCATTATCACGATTACTCTGAGCAAGATAAGCAGGCTTTGCATCTTTATCACTTGAGGCAGCTTGTGATGCCAGAACAGCATGACTGCACAACTGCTCGTTCAATGGAAAAATAAACAACTAAACGAAGGAAAAGCAAATCTAGAACTTCATTTTGCCAACCAATTTTTGCATTACAATGTGTTTGAAAGTTTTTGAAACATTTCTGAGAAGAAGCGAAAGAGCGGTGCCAAACCTTTGGACTACCATCTTCAGTTATTAAGGTCTTCAACAACAGAGAGAGCATGCTGTTGAGAAAAAAGACTCTTGTGCTTGTGGGATGGGCCATACTGACATCTAGAGGCAGTCTCACTAACAGCTCCACCATGCATTCTGGGAGACACAGACTAATGGCTCCTTTTGCAGCTAATGATGGAGCAATGTGGACAGCTGCTGAGCAGCCCGCGGAATGCCAACACTGACCCCAGGCTTTCGTGGACGAAGAAGAGAGATATTCACTTTACCTCTCTAACTCTCTTTCCTTTACTTCTGCTCGAAATTATCCCTCTTTTGCCCATTCAAAGCTCATCACACCAGTTCCTTTCCTTTCTAAAGGCCTGCTTCTTTTGGGGGTCTTTCTTCGGCTCACCTGTATGCAAATTGGCCCCAGCATTCTGTTCCATTAATCTGGGAGAGGTAGGGCGAGATAGCAGCAGATTGCTTCCGCCGCAGCAGAATGTTCACCGCACTTTGGCCACAAGTTAATTTATTACTGGAGGGTTTGGAGGGCCAGGCGCACAGGGGATGTTTGTTAAAGATCCTTTTCAGTGCATTCACTCGTCCAGAGTACGGCGCTTTGAAACCCCCGTGCAAAAGAGTGGCCATTCAGAGAGAGTGCAGGAAATCTGAGGGAAGAACCAGAGGGACAATTCTGAAGAAACAGAAAGATTAAGCAAGGGGGAGTATGAATGTGTGTGTGTGTGGGGGGGGGGGGGGGGGGGAGAGAAAAAGAGAAACACAACTGGCCTTAAAAGGGAGGCATTTGGGTTGCATACTATTTCAGATACACCGAAATGAAAAAAAAGTCAAGTGAAAAACTTTTCCTTGGAATAGACTTTGAGATCTTGTAAAGCACTGGGATGGTCAGCTTGATAAAACTTGGATTAAACTATGTGTTCCCTGCAGTCAGTTGGGATCTCAAATGAGAATATTTTTTGAGTTGTTGGAAGGTCCCTAGGTAATGCCGTAAAGTCCCGTTGTCTTCACTGAAAAGAACACTACAGAGCACCTTATCAGTATGCCACTACTGAAAACACACCTCAGCAGCTGCTGCTAACAAAAGGCCAGGCAGTGTGAGAAAGGTGTGGGTTGAGCTGAAGATGAGGAGAGCTGAACTTTCCTATTCAGTATCTCATTATTTACCGCCTTTCTTATCCACTGAACAGAATAGAGCCGGTAGGGACGGGAAACAGGGTAAGGCAAGGTGACGAAGTGGCACCTGGCCGACAGGTGTTTGGGTTGTCAGGGGTCATGGGATTAACGGCTCCACTCACCTGACTTACTTGAGCAAGGCGAAGGGGCAGATCCTAAAGAGACAGGTGCATCTGCTTGAGCAGTGGTACAAACACGTCCAAAAAAAACCCTGGACCTGCAGAGCCGGCCACATAATTACAGTCGGGGAAGCATGTGGATAGGACTTTGAATTGCAGTGGTGGAGGTGAAGGAGAATAGAAGGGGAGTGAGAGAAGCAGATAAGTTGTCCAGTTTTCAAACCACATCAAAACAATTGACCCGTAGCCCAAGTGTATTGTGTGGCTGCAGGGACAACCTCCTTTTCTTCGCTCAAGCCCCTGCCAGAGGGTAAGGACGGACGTCCTTTTTACATCCGTGATGCCCTGGTTTCTTTAATTATAGCCTGAAGAGTGCAAACCCACTCTGTCCAAAAACAGGACTTAGGAATTGAGGCCAGGTGTGTGGGCTTCAAAGGGTTGGGGCAGAGGGGGAGGTGAGAGTGGGATGTATCTTTAGCGCTTAAAGAGGCAGTTAGCTAAACCGTCCCCAATGAACACAACACATTGGTAAAGGACTAAGCAACAGCTGTTTTTGGATCAGTTTCCATCCACAGCATTTAGGGATCGGTGCATTAAAGGCCATGCTGGCTGACGACAAAAGTTTAGGTTCTGTCACTACAGTGTTGTTAAATAAAAGTAAAAAAGTTAACGTACAGTCAGTACGCATTCAGAGAGAATTCAAGGATGTGTCCCAAACCGCATAATGTGCACTTGAAAACATGCCGAAATAGTAATGACACCAGTGGTCTATTTGATATCGTAGAGTTTGTGAAATATTGTACCGTCTGGATGAGATCCAGGTGTGTACTTCTCTGATGACACATTTTGCAAACAAAAAACAAATCAGTCTGTTACAGTTAATGCGTATCAGGGAAATGAGCAAAACTTCTTGACTGCTCTGTGCTGATTTGTAGGCTTCCATTTAACTGCTTCAGACAAGGCTCCACTCATCTCTGACACCCATAAACGTCAGCTAGCTATCTTAAAAACAAAGCATAGAGAACACGACTCTCCTCTGGTCGCTACTGATGTGTGTATTTTTTTTTTTATAGCCTATCTGTGTTCTCTTTATATTGCCTTCTCCAATCTTCTCCAAGACATTTGGCACAGGTTAGATGGTGTTACTTTCCAAAAATGTCCATCACACCGAGAAAGAATGCAGATACACCACAGACTCAAAAGTTTTTCAAATATTCAAATTGTCCAATTTCGGTCAAACCTGTGCCTGGTGTAGACTCGGAGTTCCTGTTCGAATGTGGTCTGATGTTTTTATGGTTCCCTTTGCCTCGAGGTTTGTGTATTCTGAGATGCTTTTCTACTCACCATGTTTGCAAAGAATGGTGATATCCTGATAGACTGATATCCACTGCATATTTTCTTTCTTTTTTTTTTTATTGCAATATTCTGGGTAAAATCTAGTTACCCTTGAGGCCTGTTGGTGTAGAACCCTAAAGAACCTTTAACGGTTGTATAGAAAGTCCTACAACAGAAGGCTTAGAAGCAAAGGATCCTTAGGATCCTTGAGAACCCATTTTCCATTCCCATTTACCTTTCAAAAATCTAGGTAGTATGTAGGGAAGTGCGTATTAATAAAATGTTTTGAAGAACACTATAGTGCATATCGTGTGCATCTGAGATATAGGTAAGGGTAGGTGAAAAGTTTTTACAAGAAAAAAGGAAGGAAGAAAGGAGGACCTTATAAGGAGAGGCAGCTCAGTGAGATAAACATCCACAAAGAGCAGGTGGGGCTCAGGAATGTCATCTCAGCCACCTGTCAGTTAGGATTTTATAACTGAAGCCCCGATAGATCCTTAGTAACTGAAGCTGGTTCAAGTAAGTCTCATGATCTCGTTCGAATTAATCATTAATAAATCAACTTGTCCTCAATCATGTCTAATACCTTGAGCCGTTAATGAGGCACGAGGAACAGATCTGCTATAAATCAGTTCCGTAGAAGAACGTTTATTCTCTACCAACTAGGAATGCAGTGGGAGGCAAAGCCTTACGGGCTGCAAATTCCACAGGTGAACACCTCTGCAGAGGTAGCGATGGGAAACGCCACAGTCATCAAAGAAGCCCTTTACAGAGAAAAGATAAGTACAGACAATCTAACCACCATCCAAATAGCTAACATAGTACAGGCCCTCACATCACTTACACATCTGTCATCACAAGCAAACAGTACATTCCGGTTTGCAAGTGTTGGACAGCGTTGGGTGATGAGATCCTGCTGACAGGCATGCTTATAAACAACCCAGTAAATGACTGATCATGATCTAACTTAATCACAGAACAGATATACATAGACTGTGAACTGAATGATGAGTTCATTGTTTTTAATCATATTTCTGTTTTGGAAGGCAAAAAAAAAAAGAGTACACATGCTCGCTTAACATAGCCACATGATTTATGGAATATATATTTTCCTCATTTTTCTTAATCTTGTCTCAAATTATTAACTGAACACAGACAAAAAAGAAGTCCTAGAAGTGATATTGCAAGTATGTAGTGGCTTTCTGTGATGTACATGGTGGTGCTTGAAAGTTTGTGAACCCTTTAGAATGTTCTACTGTATGTTTCTGCATAAACATGACTAAACGTTGATCAAAGGAATACAATTATAACCTACGTTTCTTTGTTTTTGTTAGAAAATAAGCAAGAAGGGTTGCAAGGTTAATTCTGCTTTGCTTCGGGCGGCATCATGTTACCTTTGTGTAGATTATTTTCCAGCATACCGTGCCATTTTCTATTCTTAAGTTTATAGACCACATTTCAGATAAAAAAAAAAAAAATCAAGGCTGAAAAGTATTACCTAAAGCAAAATTCTGTAGAAACACTGTGGCAGGTTCTCAGAGATATAGAATGATTTCCTTATAATACTGCACCACAGTGTACATAAGACAACTGACGCAGTTTAAAAAGCAAAAGGTTACACCAAATATTAATGTGTTTTACCGGTTTTTACTGTTTGCATAAAGTGCAGTAGTAAGGTGTTGGGCATCCACAAGCTGCCAAAATTGTTTTAATGTTCCTCGGGATCAACTGAACAAGTTCAGTACCATAAAATATCATGGAATTGAAGTTATAGTCCTTTAGATTCGGGATGATTTATAGTGCTAGGGGAATTAGTAGGGGAGCTAGTACACATAAGTCATGTATAAACCTTTATTCCCAATGACTAAGTATTTTAAAACACAAACAAAGGCTTGTAGCAGGGAGAGTTATTATTTTTGTCTCTTGCATACACACCAGGTAGTGATAAAAAAAAAAAAAGTCAATCAAACATGCAATTATACACCTACAACATTTCCTCTCGTAAGCCAACACACTCGACAGGTGGGTGTGGACCCAGTTACAAACGTTTATTTACTGAAATGTAAAGCAAACAAGTCCAAATCAGCTAACAGAAAATGTCCCAACGTCAATATACCAACGGTTAGAGGAAGACAAGGACAAAGGGGAATATCCAGAGGAAAATTGTAAGGTCACGTAGCGCAAAAAATGTAAGAGGAAATGTACCTTAAGCAAGCTTTACACTGTATGATGAGGTTCAAGTTCGGTTTGAAGAATCACCCTGATTGATAACGTGACCCGGACAGATATTTTACCGTTAGAAGGTTGTATAAACTGACACAGAGACTTACACTTTATCGCACAGTGTCAGATTAGCTTTAGACTGACTGAATGACAAAGTCTGACTGCACTGAGCTCTAATGGGTTTCAAAGAGTCTAGTAACCATGGCAACCCAGTACCCTTGAACTGATCCCTCTAGTGGACATGTGAAGAACTGCAATGAGGCGATGTAACATCTAAGGCGCGGTGCGAAAGCCTGACAATGCTACTGAGAATGCTTCTGTTTGGCAGACGTTTTTAATTTGACAAAAAGGCAATAATTACAAATGATATCAACAACAAAACCCTGGGGTGAAAACTAGAATCTCCACAAGTATGTTCAAAACCCAATGATTCGTTAGATGTCATACTCTATGAACTGTCATGTGAACACATGCTTCAGTATAAGGGACAAGCATGGAAAAACTGAGCCTCTGTACTAAGAATGGTCAATATCAGAAATGTACTTACATTAAAATATGGACCTAGAAATCACGCAGAACCTTTCTGTTTTTCAAGGCTTTATTTCCAGTATTCAATTTTAAAAATCCCAGATTTTCAGTGTGGTCTCAGACTTTTGGACCCCACTGTATATACACCGGCAAAATTTGCCAAGTCGTGCAATAAGCCAGCATCAGCATTACAAGACGACAGAAAGGCCAGAACTCATTTATTTTCAAGGAAAAATAGCAATATTGCAAAACGCTGTACTATTTTCAGAGCTGGTGAGGTTGTATAAATGAGAAACGATGCAATTTGGCGACTACCCATAGATC
Organism: Synodontis membranacea; assembly: GCA_025674565.1. NCBI lineage: Eukaryota > Metazoa > Chordata > Actinopteri > Siluriformes > Mochokidae > Synodontis > Synodontis membranacea. Next base: position 5,408,925 of record JAOVYU010000004.1, read on the forward strand.
TGAGGAACAGTGGTACGTTTTGTGGCATGTACTATTTGCAGCAAAAATTTGGTTTCTTTATTCTTTTTTTTTTTTTTGCATTCCTGGTGTAAAGCATCTTTTCTCATTTGTTTTTTTGTACATGTTCCCTCACAAACAAATCCATAAATGTGTGCTGTAGAAATGCCATGTGTTCTGGATGGACTGACAAACATAAAGGGGAAAAAAAACAAACCCTGCATGTGATACAATTTTTTTTTAAACTTACAGAACTTACTTACAGACGCCTTTGTACCGCTTACTTATCCCAAAAGAAAAATCATTATCAGATGCTGAAACCCAGAGTATCAACTAATGTCAACACTCATCTGATGTTTTTGACTTTAAAAAGTACTAAATTAATAATGATTTTTCTTAACTGGAAAAAAAAAACAGGAAAAATATGTACCTAAAAACAAAACTTACAAAAAATATTAAGCTTTCTTTTTTTATTTAGTTAAACTCTGTTTGTACAAAATCACTTCTATTGCAAATTAAATAAATATAATAAACGATTAAGTCGAAATATAATAAAAATTTTAAAAAAATGTAAAAAACAACAGTCAATCAATCTGATCTTTTTAGCTGTAAATACTTCAACTGGATTTTTTTCCAAATCCAATTCCAGTCTTTTCTGCTTGGCACAGAACCAGATTTGTATTTTTTTTCTCCAATATTTCCTTTTTTTTTAAAAAAAAATAATAATAAAAAGAACAACGGATCTGTCGATTATCTCCTGAGTCTTTATCCTGAACATTGATAATGGCCACTTCTGT